>SKCR01043325.1:0-92954 GCA_019454045.1 Zanthoxylum bungeanum | reverse complement strand
TTGTAGATCTTTGAGTCTTCTTTAATCTGACACTTGAATCAGCTCAATCCGATATTTGAGTAGAACATTATGCCCAAATTACAACAAATGTGCAAAACTAGGATTTCCAAAATTGCACTTTGTCAAAAACGCCCTTTCAAGTTTCCAATCTCCAAAATTAAAATATCAAGTCCAATAATTGCCCTTATTTGATCCAAATTTTGTCCTTAATGATTTCATTAAGACCCGATATTATTTTATCTGCAAAATAAACTAAAACATATCAAAACTTTCTTCAAAACTGAGAAACTAAACAAAATATTAAGTAAAAAGGCGGTAAATATTGATATATTTTCTGCTCATCACACCCCCACACCTAAAATTTTGCTAGTCCTCGAGCAAAACAACAAAATAAAAATAAAATTAAACTTAGCCACTTTCGTAGGGATCACGGTTGCATTTAGCATATGCAACAAGCCTTTAAACCCCTAGGTGTCCCTAGTGGACGAGTTGTAGTCTCATGAGGGTTTACAGCAATGATACCCACAAACATTTTACAAAAGTAAAATGGTAGTAAAACTAATGCACACAAAAGCAAAAAGACAAGAGAAAAGAGAATAAAGAAGTTAGCGACTATCAGGTGAAACTTCTACTCCAAGTTACTAGCTGTTTTGTTTCTTTCTAAATTACCGAATAAGAAAATTCTCCTATTATATTTGCCATTCTCCCTATACACAACCAACAAAGTATTATTCAACTCATTTTTGCCCACAACAGTCACAAGTGTAGTTGATAAGAGGGTAATATTTTTGTCCCAAAATTTTATCAGAATTCGCACATATTTGCAGCAATGGAATAATTTTTCTGATTTTTCTGATTTTTTTTTTATTTTTGATATTTTTTTATTTATATACAATACCTTCTGTCTATGTAGCGAGCTTTGGGTCGGTGGCTCCTAAACCAGTTGACTTTAGGGCACCAGGTGTTGAGACACCCCCACGGACTTAATTACTTAGACTTCAGATATATATTTTTTTGCAGCATCTTGATCCATGTAGCGAGCTTTGGGCCAGTGACTCCCAAACCAATTGGCTTTAGGGCACTAGGTGTTAAAGCACCCCTACAGACTTAATAACTTGGATCTCAAACTGTTTTTTTTACTCCATCACTTTTTTGAGATATTTCCTCCAATTAAACTAGAATACTGAATATTACAAACTTTTCAATTACAGATCATGTCTGTATGTTACTATACATGTTGATAATACCTTCCAACTAAGCATATGAAGATCCATTTTAGTCTGTTTTATGGAGAATTTACAAATTGAATAATTCAAAAGGAAATAAACAAAAATTAACTTATTTCGAAAATGGGTTGAAATACGTCTCAGGAGTGGAAACTCCTTACACAGCTATCTATCACTAATTTCACCTTTTTAGTCAAAATAAAAACACAACAAATGCAAAATATTTTTGTAATTTTTGAAAAAATTTCAATTTTTTTGTATTTTTTCAAAAAAAAAATTAGACTAAAAAAAATAACATACAAACTAAAAACAAGATACTAATCAGCTATTTCCCTCCCCCAAACCTAAATGAGACATTGTCATCAATGTCTTAAACAGTAAAAGAAGAGTTTAGAAGATAGTACCTGGTTAGCTGAAATTTTACAGGAAAATTAAAGGTTAAGATCCAGATTAATTCGACGCCTCTTACCACAATCGTTCTCGGACCAATTTATCTTAGAAAGGATAGGATCATTTTGTGGTTCAAAAGCTAAGAGTTGGTCAATTAACTCTGGGGCAGTTCTGGCTGTAAAGAGAAGTTTTTTCAAAGGTTTTGTCACGAACCTAATTCTCCGGGCATCCTCAAGAAACACACAAAGAAAATCATAATATCCTTCAACGTTGTACAGTCCAAGCGGTTTCTGGTGTATGTTCAAGTTCGCCCAAGATAGCACTATGAAAATTTCCTCCAATATGCCCAAGCCACCTGGAAAAGCAATAAAAGCATCAGCACGGTTAATCATTTCTACCAGTCGTTCAGACATACCTAAAACAATTAGTTCTCTTTTTGATGGTTCAATAAGATTTGCCTCTGCCAAGGTTTTTGGGATGATTCCCAAGACTTGACTGCCTCCTTCCTGTATGGCCTTTGAAACAATCCCCATAAGTCCAAGATTGCCTCCGCCATATACTAAGTGCATATTCCTTACAGCTAAGACTCGACCCAATTCATGTGCTGCTGCTATGTATTCTGGTTTAACACCAACACTAACATCACAAAACGCACAAATGTTTTCAACTTGTCTTCTTGAAGTGGCTTCCATGTTTTACTCTGGATGTCTTCAAAAGTGCAATGATGAGTTTATTTTATAATACTTGAAAAGGGTGAGTAAAAATAATAACACTATTAGCTGTAAGGAATACTAAGTGCATATTCCTTACAGCTAAGACTCGACCCAATTCATGTGATGCTGCTATGTATTCTGGTTTAACACCAACACTAGTATCACAAAACGCACAAATGTTTTTAACTTGTCTTCTTGAAGTGGCTTCCATGTTTTACTATGGATGTCTTCAAAAGTGCAATGATGAGTTTATTTTATAATACCTGAAAAGGGTGAGTAAAAATAATAACGCTAGTACCTGTCAAATGACAATTATTAGTTAAACAGTAAAATAAATCATGATAGTCAAAAAGGTCTGGATCCTGTCGGAGAAAATAAAAGAAAACAACAAAACAAATCAAAATTATTAGGAAAAGACAAATAGATATAATATGTACAAGAAACTTAGTGGCTTGATTGACGTCTATGCGTCATGGACAAGTTTCCCATCCAATTTTCTTAAAAATTGGCAAACAGGGTCTTTTTGAGTCAGATTCCCGAGACTTAATTGTTGTCTCTCCTTTTGGAATTGTGCATATAACACACGAATTTCATGATGCACATATCCACCGGTATGCGTCTCAAAAGTTTTAGATATATCATCTAAAGACTCCTTACTCAAGCTATCCCTAATGAAATAATCTTATCTTTACGGTTGTTAGACACCATTCCTAAAGAACGCAAATAAGTATTACAAAACATGAGAGCACATTTGTAACAAACATTCATTCTTTTGGCTCTTCATTTTCTTAGCATTGGTGCTTCTTCCTAAACCAGACAGATGTGAAATAAAAGGATCAGAGGACTCACCGGTCAATCGGACCCTTGCTTCAATAATCCAATGAATATTAGTAGGAATCCTTTGATCATCAGTAGTCTCATTCGTTCCAAGTGAGCTTTGTAAACTTTTGTAGGGAACGCCTTCCCTCGCGCAGCGGAAGCGGTGAGGCTCACGAACCGAACTTGAAATTTTTTTGCTGCTCTCCCCTTTGCTTGGCCAAATTACACCAGTGGATTCACTGATTTTTTGGACAAAATTTCAGTCCCGGATTAGCCCCGAAACAGTCCCCGAACAGCCCACTAAACTGCAGTGAATTAGCGGACTGTTTTGGACCCGTTACACGCGCGAACTGCACTTAGTTTCAGGTCTGATTTGCGTAACTCACTGTATGATTTCAGGTCTGATTTTTCACCAAAAATCAATCCTAACACAGCCCTAAAATTATCCCAAATTGTTTCCCAAAAACCCGAATGAAAACCAAACAAAACCGAGCCCCAAAGGAGGCAAGAGGCGTGCGACAGTGGGTTGAGAAATTGTCCACTGCCGTGACTTGTATGTGGGTTTTAGGATTCTTTTCAACGTCACGAGGTCTTCCGAACTATGTCTCGACACTAACGGAGGGTAGTGTGGGCTACGCTCACAAATTAATCTCTAAACGGTTTAGAGAATAATCACACACACCGAATTAATTTCAGGTTATTCAAAGAAAATTCTCAACTCTTGAGAGCTTGAAGAAAGAGATGGAGGATAGGGTTTCTAATGACTTAGATCTGAAAAATTAAATCATAATTTTTCTTTTATACTTGTGGGTAATTTGTTTCATAAAACAAATCAACCACTAGTCTCCCATTGTCTTCAAAATTCAGCCAAGTAGGGATTAGGAATCCTTGTTTTATTTTGCTTCCCAAATAAACAAATCCTACTCCTTATATGACTTCTAAAATTCGGCCAAGGGGTATATTATTTGGATTTGATTTTTGTTTCCAAAACAAACAAATCCTATCCCTATATTAACTATTAATTTCGGCCAATGGGGGTTTAATTAGGATTTGATTTTTTTTCGTAAACAAACAAATCCTATTCCTTATCCAATAAGGAATCCTACCTTGGTAATAATTCTTAGCCTTATTAAATTATATCATATATAATTTAATGTTCTAATTTAATAATTATCATATATAATTATTAATACTTTATAATAACTTTTAATATAAAGTCTCATGTGTGATGTAATTAAATATTATTAACCATTTTAATAATATTTATTCTTTGTGAGTATATAATTGGACCATCCAATTATATTAGCTCTGCTAAAATAAATCGAGCTAGCACGGGGACCAAGTGGACCTATGGTTCTGAGCTCCAATAATCTCGAAATATTAATTAAGCTCTTAATTAAATATTCCGAATTATTAACTCCGCGTTATTCCACTAAAAACCTGTAGTTGCACTCTCGTTGCCATAGATGAAATGTTAAGCCGAACCAAGTCGGTGTCCACCGATATAGTCATTGCATACGAATTGATCCTTCACGAATATCCCGTAATTAGAGCCGGGTCTAATGTCCGTTATACCCCTCTAATTATTTTTACCTTAAGTACCATTGATTCTCTAATGAACGATTTATTCATAACTGTTATGAATATTAATCTTTCTATTCGTAATAGAAAGACTTGAGCACTCTAATTGTTCAAGTACCGAATCAACCCTTAAGAGAGATATTCATCTACTTCTCGTAAGAAGGAGTGAATTCCATGTCTATGTAAAATGTTCCCAGCTACATAACAGACTATGCCCCCAAAGTACGTAGTTATTGGTTGTGATTGCTACACCAACCTCACCTTTGTAAATCAAAGGGCATATCCCGCCATGCAGGAGTTCGTAGTACACTCAGGATTAAGATCAATCCATATATGACCATCAAGTAGATCGAAATGACTTTCTTTGTTTAACGGATATTATAAGAATGTCATTTCTATCTGGGTCCAGTCCTATATGATCACATCATATAAGGTGCCTCCATTCTCATGTCTCTACATGACGATCCGATCGGATTAAGATCGCCATCCAAATATAGAACGGACTGTATTTACAGATAAACCACAAACAAAGTACCCGGTTTGTTTGGTCTCTATGGACTATTTAAGATTACTAACTTCAGACTTGAATCCTCTGGTGCATGACACTCATGCACCAAGTCTTGAAGGTACATAAGTAATCTATGGTATTTATGAAGATATATAATATGCGAAAATTAAACAAACAATTTGATAAATGAATAATGCATCCTTTAATTTCAAAAAGACATGAAACCGTTTACATCACATGTAGCTCTAGGACATACATCCCAACAATCTCCCACTTGCACGAGAGCAAATGGGACATGTCACGTAATCCTAGACTATCTAGGTGACCCTCAAACACTTTAATAAGGCAGATTTCCTTTCTTAGAATTCTGCATCCCGAATCGTACAAGAATCTTGTCGATGTAGGATGCCTGAGACATAGTTTACAGTCGTTTCTTGCGATCTCGAAGTATCTGGATCCCAAGAACATAACTCGCCTCTCCCAAATCTTTCATTTAGAATTGCTCAGCTAGACAGGTTTTTACTTTTGATAATGTCCTTACATCATTCTCAATGAGTAAGATGTCATCAACGTATAAGACAAGAAAAACCACCTTCCCGTCAATGACGTGCTTGTATACACAAGGCTCATCAATATTCTGCTCAAAATCACAGGACTTAATCGTTGTATCAAATCTTATGTTCCAAGATCGAGATGCCTGCTTGAGTCCATAAATGGACCTTTGTAGTTTGCAAACTTTTTGCTCTTGACCTTGGGTGATGAACCCTTCTGGTTGTATCATATAGATACTTTCATCAAGATTGCCATTCAAAAATACAGTCTTGACGTCCATTTGCCAGATTTCATAGTGTCATAATATGCGGCTGTGGATAGAAGAGTGCGGATGGATTTTAGCACAACTACTAGCGAGAAAGTTTACTCATAGTCAACTCCCTCTTTCTGGGTATAACCCTTTGCCACTAGTCTAACTTTGAAGGTCTGTACCTTCCCATCTGATCCCCTCTTCCTCTTGTAGATCCACTTGCAACCTATGGGTTTTACTCCATCAGGTTGGTCTACAAGTTCCCAGACTGAGTTGGAGTACATGGACTCCATCTCCAGGTTCATGGCTTTGAGCCATTCTTCTTTGTCAGGATCATCCATTGCACTACTGTAGGTCAATGGATCATCTATACCATCACTGGAGGCGACAACTTGTGCCTCTCCAATCCCTAAGTAGCGATCAGGTTGTCATACAACCCTCCCACTGCGTCTAGGTGGTAGATCATTCTGACTTGGAAGTATCTGACTATCAGATGTCAAAGGTGTTATGTATTTGTCAACTTGCGTTGACGATGGCGCGCTGGTCGAACCAGTAAGTAACTCCTCGAGTAACATTTTACTACGAGGTTTGAACTCCCTCATATAGTCCTCCTCTAGAATCGTAGCATTTTTCGATACAATTACTTTATTATCATCAGGACTGTAGAAGAATCCACCCCTAGTCTCCTTCGGGTAGCCTACAAATAAGTATACCTGAAAACGTGGTTCCAGCTTTGTAGTCTTATTCTTCAGCACATGTTCTGGACACCCCATATGCGGAAATGTCATAAACTAGCTTTACGACCATTCCACAACTCTAAGGGAGTTTTAGGAACAGACTTAGATGGAACTACATTAAGGATATACATTGCGGTTTACAGTGCATATCCCCAGAATGAACTAGGTAGTGAGCTATAACTGAACATAGATCTCATCATGTCTAGTAGGGTTCGATTTCACCTTTCTGCAACACCATTTTATTGTGGTGTTCCAGGTGCTGTGAGCTTGGATACTATCCCATGCTCAACTAAGAATTCCTCGAAGTCTCTGTCGAGATATTCCCCTCCACGATCTGATCGTAGAGTTTTGATTGTCTTACCTAATTGGTTCTCAACCTCAGCAAGATACTCTTTGAACTTTTCAAAGGTATCTGATTTGTGATGCATTAGGTAGACATACCCATATCTTGAATAATTGTCAGTGAATGTGACGAAGTATTCATAACCACCTCGGGCTTTCACATTCATCGATTCGTAAATGTCCGAATGTATCAGCTCTAGTGGTTGACTGGCTCTTATACATTTTCCTGTAAAAGGTCTTTTGGTCATTTTTCCTTCTAAACAAGATTCACAAACTGGTAAAGTCCCAATCTTTATCTGGTTTAAGGCTCCATCCTTTATCAATCTATTTATCCGGTCAAGGTTAATGTGACCAAGTCTAAGATGCCATAGATATGTGTCATCGTGAGAAATCTTTTGCAGTTTTGTTTTAGGTTTTTCAACCTTAAACATTTCAGTGTTGAGCAGTGACTTATGTGTTAACGGTCTTAACACATACAAGTTATTTTCTGAGTTTCCTGTTCATATAGTTAATCCATTTCTACCAATAATAACCGAATTGCTATTAAACGAAATTGAATAACCAGCATCCATAAGCCTAGAAACAGAAATCAAATTCCTGCGGAAACCAGGAATGAATAACACATTGTTCAAACTTAAATAACTATTATTAATAAAATTTAAACTGGAAACTCCCACTGCTCTTGCTGAAATGGCATCCCATGTCCCGACCCTCATGGTTTAATCACCTTCAGCAAGGTCCCTCCATGAATCAAGTAGCTATAATGAAGAACAAACATGGTTAGTGGCCCCGGAATCAATAATCCAAGCGGATTTATCATCCTCCAATAATAGAGATTCAATAACGAGTAAATCATATTTACCCGTTTCCTTTTTCTCCTTCAACTCGACAAGGTATTTAGGACAATTCCTTTTCCAATGCCCATTCTTGTCACAATGGAAACATTTTCCCTTGTGCTTGGAATCCATGGAGCCTTTCCTTTAGCCTTTCCAGTGCCTTTCTTCTTCTTCTTTGCAGATTTGGAAGACTCGGCTGTTGGTTATTTTTAAAACATGTCCCAAGATCATATAAGCATGTAAATAAGAATGAATAAAGATGAAGAGTGGCGGAAACACACTTACATCGATCGGTTTGTGGACCGTTGAGCAACAAAATTTCTCCTTTGTGCAGTGAAGGATTCGGCCATGAGGGGATGAGGAGCTCCAAGCTTTAATTTGTCCTTTCCAAGCTCTTGAATGAGTTTCCCTTATCACCTTGTATGATCCCTAGAAGAGTGCTAGCTCTATATGTGATTGTATGTTCCAAACACACACATTTTCTTCAAGTATTTTGCAACAAAATGAAGAAATTTAAGAGCTGTGAATAGTAGATATTCACGGCAATGGAGGAGAGAAGAGGATTAATGACTTGTGATTTTCAAAAACCTTTTATATTTGTTTCAAAAACAAATATTAAATCATATACCAAAGTTGGTAAATGATAAAGTCAAATGTCCATCACTTTTTCTTTGGACTTGGAGTGTATATCACACTTCCAACCAACCACCTAAACCCATCACCAAAAAGTAAATCAATGACAAGTGATGTGATGGTTGATGTGACATGTTGGCCCCACTCGATTCCGAAAACGAGTGGGCCCGCAAACACTCCCGGTCTCGAGTTTGATAATTCCGAATTAATGAACTTTCATCGCGACGTTATTGAAATCGAATTTAGTTAAATAATTATGCCTAGAAAAATTACTATTCACGTCGCTAACGAATTAATTCTAAATTAACTCGTTTGCCCGAATTAAAATCTAATTTTTAATCCACGTCGAAATCGAATTTCGTTTAATATATCGAATATATTATTTTAACGATTAATTCCAAATTAATCTTTCTCTCTCTTCAAATAGTACTTTATCCAAGATAAAGTCTCTCCGTAATTAATCCCAGATTAATTAAGTTCGAATCATACATCATCGGTAAATCTTCGGGAAGCGACCCAAGAGATCTCTGGATATGTTGGCAGTAAATACGGTCGTCGGACTATCCGAACATGTACGTACCAAGTACTACGTTTTTACAGATTTACAAGACAAGGTTGGCATCTAGCAAAGCGCCATGTCTACCCAATTCTCCAGAAATATTCTTACTGTAATATAAGATCTTTAACAGGCGTACTATACCGTAGTATAGTGTATAGCGATCCAGTATCGAATGATCACGTGCAAGGCCTGGGGCTGGAATACTGTCTTCCCCTTTCGAAGCACACATTGGATATCAAACAACTATTCTATTTGAATTGGATAATCCTGACCTTGTCATATTATCCTGACGGTTGCAACCTTTATAGAGAACAAGTTATGTATCCCTGCGCGATCATCATCTCCATGTGTCTGATGTGATACTTCCATCTCGACATCACACCCAATACACTACGATTCTCAATAAGCCCGGTAGAGGCTACACAGAACCTGTTAAAGCCCTGGACGACCAAAACTAAAGTTTACCGATTGTCGCAAGTACTAGCGATGCAAGTCTCAGGTTAAGACCAAATACACCTACCCTGAAGCGAACTCCCATAGACACATATACATACTACCAATGGGATTCCGCGGGGTCTATCCAGAGCGAAGCTGTTTTCCGTACCATCGGTAAAACACAACCTCCTATCGCACTCGCATAAGTATCCAATACTTAAACATATGAGAACTATGTTGTTATGCTTTCACAACACGCACAAGTGCAATACTAGTCTATTCTGCATTATCGATGTCCAGTCTCGATAATACTACGACTAGGGATATTTAATGATTAAACCTTTATAGATTGATATTGTCTCATATCATCTCAATCCGGAACTAATCATATGGACTTTTACCATTTGAATATAAAAGTAAATAAATTACTAAACGGTAAAAGGCAATTTCATTACTACACAGTTAATTTTGTACAAAAACACAATGTCTTTTAAAAACAATGACGCTATGGGTCATAATTGTCCAACAATCTCCCACTTGGCCTATAGCCAGTCAGTCAAGCATCTAATACCCGAACTATGTACATGTCGCTGAAACTTTTGCTGTGAAATAGCTTTCGTTAGCGGATTTGCTATGTTGTCATCTGATGCGACCTTCTCGACCTTCACATCACCACGATGTATGATCTCACGTATCAGATGGAAATGTCGAAGAACATGCTTGGACCATTGATGAGACCGCAGTTCCTTAGCCTGTGCTATAGCCCCTTTATTGTCACAATATAATGGAACGGGCTCAGCTGCTAACATAACTACTCCTAATCCAATTAGGAATTTCCTGATCCAAACTGCTTCATTTGCTGCTTCAGCTGCAGTAATGTACTCCGCTTCTGTTGTTGAATCGGCAACAGTATCTTGCTTGGAAGATTTCCAGCTTACTGCTCCATTATTCAAACAAAATATGTACCCAGATTGCGACTTAAAGTCGTCTCTGTCGGTTTGGAAACTTGCATCGGTATACCCAGATACCTCAAGTTCTCCATCTCCATAGATTAAGAAGGCGTCCTTAGTTCGTCTAAGATACTTAAGGATACTCTTAACCGCCATCCAGTGACCTTCACCTGGATCGGCCTGATAGCGACTACACATGCTCAAAGCATATGAGACATCCGGTCGCGTACATATCATGGCATACATGATCGATCCGAATGCCGAGGTGAATGGTGTCCGACTCATGTTGTCTCTCTCATCTTGAGTTTTAGGACACATGTCCTTAGATAGATAGACACCATGTGACATTGGCAACAATCCCCTTTTGGACTGATCCATGTTGAATCTCTTCAACACTTTGTCAATGTACGTGCTCTGGGAGAGTCCAAGCAGCTTTCTAGATCCATCCTGGTAGATCTTTATTCCCAGAATAAAGGCTGCTTCTCCCAGATCTTTCATGGAGAATTTCAATGAAAGCCAAGCTTTCACCGACGTTAACATTGGAATGTTATTGCCTATTAGCAATACATCGTCAACATAAAGGACAATAAAAGTCAGAGCTCTCCCACTAACCTTCTTGTATACACAAGGATCATCTTCGTTTTGAATGAAATCATATTATTTTATGATTTCATCAAAATATTGGTTCCAAGACCGCGATGCTTGCTTCAGTCCATAAATAGACCGATTTAACTTACAAACCTTGTTTGCAAGTCTAGGAATGATAAAACCGTCAGGCTGTTGCATATAAACATCCTCCAAAAGGTTTCCGTTAAGGAAATTGGTTTTAACGTCCATCTGCCATATCTCATAATCGAAATATGCAACTATAGAAAGCATTATCCGAATGGATTTAATCATGGCAACGGGTGAGAAAGTTTCGTCGTAATCGACACCATGTCGTTGACGATACCCATTTGCTACAAGCCTAGCTTTGTACATTTGTACGTTACCATCCATGTCGGTCTTCTTCTTGATGACCTATTTGAATCCAATAGGCTTTACGCCTTCTGGTGCATCAACCAGTGTCCAAACATGGTTGGTGTACATGGAATCCATTTTGGACTTCATGGCCTCTTGCCATAAAGCGGAATCGATATCTTGTATCGCTTCCTCATACGTAGCCGGTTTGTTATCCTCAATAAGATTAATATCTGCATGAGGTGAGATCAGAAACCCATACCTCTCAGGTTGGTTCCTGACTCTCTCCGACCTACGCGGTCATTGTGTTAGAGAAGATGGTGGTACAGTCTCATCCCGGATGGACGTTTATGTTCCGTTGAGTATTCAATGCCAGGAACAGTATCACTCCGATTTTCATCGAGTTCTACTTTCCTCCCACTAACCACTACATTTAGGAATTCCCTCTCAATGAAAACCGCATGTAGAGCAACAAATACTTTGTTCTCTCAAGAGTAATAGAAGTAATATCCTTTGGTTTCCCTAGGATATCCTACGAATAGGCATTTATTTGATTTGGGTTCAAGTTTGGTACCTTCCAAACGTTTGACATATTCCCAGCATCCCCAAATCTTCAGGAATGAGAAACCCGATTTCTTTCCTGTCCATATCTTATATGGTGTCTGTTGAACAGACTTTGACGGAACCTTATTCAAAATAAGAATTGCACTGTTTAATGCATATCCCCAAAAGGAAATAGGTAGCTTAGTGCGACTCATCATAGACCTAACCATGTCCAACAAAGTTCGGTTTCTTCGTTCGGACACACCGTTTAATTGCGGTGTTTCAGGAGGAGTCCACTGTGAAAGAATACCATATTCTTTCAAGTAATCTAGAAACTCATTGCTCAAGTATTTGCCACCACGGTCCGACCGTAATGTCTTTATACTCTTGCCGGTCTGTTTTCAACTTCGTGTCAAAACTCTTTGAATTTCTCAAAAGTTTCAGACTTGTGTCTCATGAGATACATATAACCATAACATGATGCATCATCCGTAAAGGTTACGAAGTACTCGTATCCACCTCTAGCCTGGCTAGACATGGGCCCACATACGTCACTATGAATGAGGGCTAACAGTTCGGTGGCACGTTCCCCTTTACCGCTAAATGGTGATTTAGGCATTTTGCCTAATAAGCAAGATTCACAGACGTCATATGAATTTGGATCAAATCCGTCCAAGTACCCACACTTCGAAAGTGTGGATATGCGAGTCTTATTTATGTGTCCCAGACGACAGTGCCACATATAAGTTTCATCTTTGTTACTCATTTTGAGCCTTTTATTTGTTATATTATATGTTGGAGTTAAATTTATATTCAAAATATAAAGACCATTATTTGCAACAGCAGTGCAAATTTCTACATCATTTTTATATAAGTAACACTCAGTGTTTCGAAATAAAAAAGTATACCCACATTGGGTTAACATAGATACAGAAATAATATTCATAGTCAAACTAGGTACATAATAACAGTCATTCAGTTCAAGTACATGCCCCGAGGGCAATTCCAAAACAAAAGTGCCCACGGCCAAAACAGCAACAGGTGTCCCATTTCCAACACGCAGATCAATCTCCCCTGAAGCCAGTTTCCTGCTAATCTGCAGATCCTACACATCAGTACATATATGAGTACCGCAACCAAAATCAAAAATCCAATTTTTAAAACTAGAAGTAGTCATGTTTATTTCAATAACAAACATACCTGAGGCCGGTGCCTTGCCCGCCTTTATCTCCTTCTAGAGCGCCTTGTACTCGCGGCAGTCACGCTTCTAGTGACCCCGTTTGCCGCACTGTAGGCAAACATCCTATGATTTGTCATTTGGCTTCCCATAAGCCTTTGACGATTTAGCCTTGCCCTTGCGCTTATGCTTCTTCTTCTTCACCCCTGCAGTCGTCTTGGGCCCAGCCCTCGGCGTCTGAGATGTCGAAGCGAAGTGCGCCTCACGATTGCTGCCCTTGAGAAGCTCCTTCTCAGCTTCTTTGAGGATTGATAATAACTCTCCCAGAGTATCCTCAGTGTTCATCAAATTGTAGTTTATGATGAACTGTTTCCAGGAATCGGGGAGAGATTGTCAGATCACATCTACTATAATCTCAGCCTCAATGACTATCCCCATTCTGCCAACTCATTTATGTCAGCAATCATCTGTGCCACATGGGACTCAACAGACATGCCTTCTGACATACGTGATCGGAATAGCTTCTTAACTAACACATATATTTGCGATCTCTTGTTACATCGATGAAGATCTTGCAACCTCGCCAACATATTATAAGGATCCAAGTCCCTATTTTATCGACGGAAATGCTGAGTCATAGCAGCAAGCATGATTGACTGAGTAGTATCACAATCATCACTGTGAGTCTTCCAAAGCTCCGGCTCAAGTAGCTCATCAGATTTGGTCTTAGGCCCAAGAGGTTTCTGTATCGTATATAGCAACCTCTCAGCACCAAGGACTATCCTTAGGTTCATTTCCAAATCTGCAAAGTTCGTGCCCTTGAAGACATTCTCGCCCATGATAATGTCTCGGACATTTTCTTTTCCAGTCATCTTGACTACGATAGTCCAACTATCTAGTCAACGATTTATGGGTACAGTCAAACTGTTACAAGAAAAATAACATTATATTAGTCCAACTATTAAAATAATTTTGACGAACTAATTTGAAAGCGCGTAAAGATAAGTATCTGAATGAAATTGCAAATTAAATACTAGTCTCCCACTATTTTTCGGCGAGCCTATAACCCTCTGTCGAGTACTCGGGAAACCCAGTTTCCTAGTGGGCTAGGATCCCGTTAAATAACGCACAACCTTGACTTTGGCCAACAAGTTATATGATATTAACTAGGTAGATCTCGAAGATCAATTGGATCTCATCCAATTCCTAGATCCGGTAGGTGGACGTCCAAGTTCGAAACATATATAAAATATATGCCAATACATCCAATGTATTTCCTCACCTATTTCCTTTGAATCAACTAAGCCTTGGCTTTGGCACAACAAGCTTAATGATTCAGTTAAGCGGGACCCGTTGACATGGAAAGTTTCGGGATCAATGTCGTTGGACAAGAAGTGATCTTGACTTTGGCCAACAAATCATAACTTGGACAAGACACCGATATAGTACAAAACTCTCATGATTCAAACACATCCGCAATTGACAACGGCCTTGACTTTGGCCAACAAACCAATGCCAATTTTGGATCTTGAGTAAGAATCACTCAACGGAAGGAAAAATCGCTTAATATTTATTTGAGGGTTTTTCGCGTAATTGGCAACCAATTAATTATCTTTGTTAGGTCTCATCATACACCCTTAAGCATGCTTCTAAAACATCATAAGGCGAGAAAAGTAAATTAATAGTGATATGCAGATGGATATATAACAGCTTATTCCTAGAACAAATCACTCCATTTCCTCTCCCCGGCTAGCATTATTCTACTTCTACCCAATTACATAATACAATTACAGAAACCTCATTGCAATGAGGGGAATTAGGTGAGAAGAGAATACAAAGAGATAATAAGAGACAATGCTGGACACGCTGGTCCAATTTATAAATTCCAAATTTACAATAATTTCTAAAATGACCCTTTCCCTTCTAATATCCATCTGATATACACTATTCATTCAACACATCCACATTTATTCATTCAAGGCATGTTATAAAACCAATCTAATCCAATTAATTAGTCTTTAATTATGTGACCATCCAATGTTCAAACAACGGTTTAATTTTGCGTGAGTCCAACTCGTTTGAGAATAAGTACTTAAAGTACGAATTCAAGAATTATATCGAACTACTCGTTAAATCCAATTTAAGTCGTATTCAATACTAACCTATTATTTAATTCCAAATTAAATATTTACATTTTTAATGCGCTTTAATGACTTAGATTCCAAATCTAATCATATCGGGTCTCAAAGCCCAACTAACATCTAATGTCCGTTAATTAAAGTCTGATGGGCTTTCAATGATTTTATTAGGCTTGGGTTGGTCAATGTGAGTCAAACCCAATACCAAGCCCAATAAGGAATTCACCCTCATTGCCATAAAATCAATATAGAGCCATAAGGCCAATTAAAACATAAAAGCCCATTTCTTACATTTGGAACGTTAATGGTTATGATTTAGGCCCAATTGGATCCATCAATTGGACTAAACAATTGGCCCACAAAAGGCCCATTTTGCCCCAAATATAATATTTTAGTCCCAATCATAATTAAGCCAATTAACCAAATTTTAAAATTCCAATTTTTACCAATTAATTAAAGTGTAATAAGTCATGTAGATCTTGTAAACAATATTTCCAAAACACTAATTTAATCCAGTAATCATACTTTGATCTTAAAACCATTGTCCAACATCATTAAGCAAAAATCAAATCCCTTTCATGCCTATAGCATTCGCCAAGGTAAGGAAAAAAATCCGATTTGTTTTTCAATCAGATAGAATCACTAATCGTCATTCCATATCGGTTTCAAGTCATCCAAATGAACTCACAAACAAAAGAAAGCACAAGTCCTTTGTGTTGGGGTTGGTGCTCAGAGCGCCAATCCGGACCGTATTTATGTCTGATTCATGAATACGAACATCCCCTTATTCCATAATATTACTTATTTATGGTTGCACCTCTTGTTCTTTATACGTATTCGATCTGATTACGATTAGATTGAAACTAAATGTGGTTTAGTGATATGTATATATTAGACAAAGGCCCGATAATATATAATGCAGTACACAGTTACAAAGTTAGTTTGTAATTGACATTGGGAAGTGTCACTGCTATATGAATATTATCAAACATAGTTCCTGGTCAAGATTTGCTAACACGGGTCGGTTAGTCAAATCCGTTGAGACCAGTACATGTCGTATATCGAGACTTGGTCCGATGGTTTATCCCAATGAACCATGAGTCTATGGAGACTCGTATAGACGTGTAGGTGTTTATAGTGGATAAACACTGAACGGCTCACCGAAGATTCTTAATGGATGGTACACCAACGTCAATAAGAATCTTCTCGGGTTGAGTAGCATAGTGGTCCTTCGACTTGAGACACCACTGTGGATGTATGAGACATCCTCCACACTTAGATGGCAGTCACGTCACCGATCTATTTAGATCAGACCTCCGCCTGTTCGTTGGGTGTGGATCGATCCTCAGGATATCCTGTGTGTGTCAAGATAGGATCCGTCAGTTCTGTGTACAGAGCATAGGTAGTCCATATATATTTAGCAGTCTGTTAAATCTGTGGCCACAGTATACATCGGAAGTAAGTTCCGAGTGTTATTTAGAGATTGCTAATAGATACGTCGACGAGATAATACCTATAGAGATTTGACGTTTACATCTATATCTCTGGGATTATCTGGATACCTGTGACGGAGGGATTATACGTATGCAATGACCTCGACCTGTATGATTCAGCTAGTTTATCCGTGATCGTCATAATCTACGGGTGGATAGATTATGGACACGAAATTGGATTTCGTGACGGATATACCTGAATCTAGAGAGTCTCAATAATGAAAAACATACTCGTAGAGCACTAGAGCAACATTTATGAATAATGATGATTATTTATAAATCGTTTAATCGTTAAACGAAAAATACATGCGAACGGGCCGAACCGTCATTTCCTAATTAATGTGTATTTGTATTTAATATATGATATTATTAAATACACATTAATAAATAGTCAAATAAAGGTATTTGACATATATCATTATATATGTATTTGAGATATTTAAAGTAAATATAATACATATATTTGATATTTGTATTTAATTAATTAATTAATTATTTAATTGTTAAATGATTAATATAATTAAAATATAAATATATCACCAAATGATAAAGTTAGGAAATGATTATAAGTTGCAATGTTGACTTATACATTAAAGGAAAAGGTTGTCAAATTGATTTTGACTTCTTAAGATATTTGTTCAAAATGTTTGAAAATGAAAATATTTTTCCTTTATTTTTCATTAAATTCGGCCAACACTTAAATATAAGAGTTATATTTTTCTTAGTTGCATTTGTTGACTTAATTAAATATCTAATAAAGTGTTATTTAGATATTTATGCAAGTTGACCAAATGTAAAGTGAAATGAAATTGAAATTAAAAAACTTGTATGGCTTAGGAATTTCGGCCAAGGCAAATGTTGTCAAGTATATATTGTTTTTCATTTCAATTCATTTAACCTAATACACTTTAACCAAAACTCCATTAAAGGAAAGCAAAGGAAGCTTGAGAGAAAAAAAGAAGAAAATCAAGAAAAGCTTGGAAAATAGTAAGTATTTCCAACTTCCATTAGAGAGTAATTTGTTCCTCTAGGTCTGGGCAACATCTTGTGATGTTCTTGAGTTTTTCTTTCTTTATTCTTGTGTTTTTGATGGATAAAAGTTTGGTGAAAGTGTTGAGCATGTATGATGAAGGAAGCTTGTGACTATTGTAGTTATAAGTGTTCTTTTAAGGTTTTGGAAACCTTGTTGCTAATCTAGAGTTGTTGACCCACTCTTAGATGACCTAGATTTGATCTTGAGTTGTTTCATTGTGTTGAGACTTTGATTGGATGGAAGAAACATGATTAAGTAATGATTTAACCAATTTGGTCTAATTTGTCCAATTTGAAGAAATTGAAAAATTAGGGTTCATGACCAATTCCAAATTTGGGGCTTTTCATATATGTTGTGTATTTGGATGTGTATATGATGCATATAAAGTTTCATGTTGATTGGATTACATCTTGATGTGTTTTGATGCATGAAATGACAAATGCACAAAATGCCCACCTTGTGGTGCATTCGGCCAAATATGGAAAATGGGATTTTTGTGTGCTTTTGGTGTTTTGATGTTTTGAACATGCTAAGTTCATCTTAGAAATGATTTAGAATCATTCAAAATTGATTAGATCAATTTCGGACTAAAATGGACAAAATACCAATGTAAGGGCAATTCGGTAAATTCACTTAAATATGATTTATTTGAATTTTATTTCATAATTTGATTATTGGATAATTAAATAAATATGTTTATTTAATTAATCCGAGAAAAAGTTTTGAAATCGGAAAATTTGATTTTCCACCGCTTCCGCTGCGTTACCGGATTTAGCCCCTAAAACCCCTACAAAATGGTATCAGAGCGAGTCTGATTCTAGGCCTCCATAAATGATTAGCTTGTTTTATTCAATGTTTAATCATGTTTTCTTGACTTTATACATGCATGTTATAATCTAATTTGATTAGATTTAGGGTGTATGACACTTAATGGAATATCCCCGCTTAATAAGGTTTTAAAGTAACTAGTATTTGGAATACTTGTTTCTTGGTCCGTCTTGTCAATACGGTTTATAAATATCTTTTCGTTGACTACATCCGAGACCGTGCCTCTGCTGTGAGGGTGTAGCTGATAGAAATTTATTTATGCCGAATGTATATTAGATACTAGATAAATTCAAGCGAAAGCGGAATCCTGAACGTGCCCTAGCTGTCAGGGTTACGCAAGTAACTTGAGTTTATCATTGACAAGTTTAACCTTGGTACGTCTCCTTGTGGGCCTGCCTTCGCAGCGACAACGAGAAACGGCCAGGACCGGAACCTTGGAGTCACTAGTGAGTGATTGACAATTAGTTGTCTACCTGTGAATATACGTCGGCGAGACCGTGCCTCTGCTGTGAGTCAAATATATATTCATGGGGTCCTCTTCCCATTATGGAATTCGATTTAATTATTGAATTCTCGTCTTTCCGTTGGGGATTACGGCATTACGTAAAAATAGTGGGAGGCACTGCTAAGTTTAAAATATTCCATAACTTAGGCAGTGTATGTTATTATGGAAATTGCCGCTTGTTTGTTTCCTTATTCTATAGTAGATAGAATTAAACTTTTATTTACTGCACACATATTTGATATGTTATCTGACTAGACTCTTGGTTGCAGTTATTCTAGAATAGGTTCTAGATACTATAGACTAGGATATTATTAGATTAGTCTAAACCATCGGGAACTATTGTTCCGATTTTCTTCAAAAATAAAGATGGTTAATGACTTAGTTTCTAAGTCATGATAGATAATCTAGATAGATATCCCTTTAGGATATAATACTTTAGAGACAATAGTTTCTTATGCAGTAAGAATTGACTTGAATTAGTTCATGTCTCGAGATTCTTGACTGGCATTTAGAAAGCCCTATTAGGTATTTGTTTATCTAGTAATGACGTTTCTAAGCTTTAATTACCTTTAGAGGTAATGTGTCTGACACAATTTGCTAATCAGTTATTTACAATTGTTGTGAATAGTTGAATGCAAATAGTAAAGCTAAAGAAAGGAGATGCGTATATTTGTGTATAGAAAATATCGATTTTCACAATACTACAACTATAGGTATTGGATACCAGATCTCCCGTCTAGTTATTTGAAATATTGGTTAACGATTGTTTTGATATTTGATATCGGAACTTGCGACTATTGGATAGTCACTTGTTCTTTATAAACAATTGTTACATATTTTATAATAACTAGTAGTGTCATTGACGTAGAGATAAACATTAAGAAAAATTATTCGGTAAAGTAAATAATTTAGAACGGTGCTTTATGAATTTAATCACTTAAGCATTGGATGCTTATTCCGTATGGTAAAGGATGGTTTGATACTAGATCACACCACACATCCTTATCCATTTAATGAATATTGTATTCAGGAAAGTGATTAAGATCTCGTTTAACCAATGATTGTCATTGGACCACCAAATTTATTTAACTGATACATTGGATGTATGTAGTTTAATAAATAATAATTGCTTAAGGTAGTTTTCTTTATTTCGTAACTTAGTTGATGAATTGTCATAACTTAGTTACGTGTTTCTGAAGGAACACATATTGAAAGTCTTGAAAGTATCAAGAACTTTCAATCTGTTCTGATGAAACGTAGATTGAACATTTTTGACTTGTTCAAATATATTCAATCTAAAGTATTTTGAAAACTGATCCTAAAATTCATTACATGTCTTTGAACTGTTCAAAGATCTTTGATACGATCAAACATTTGAATTTAAAGCAATTAGTTCTAAGGTTATTCAGTGAATATGATTCATATTCAATATTATTCTTCCACGATTCCATCTTGATGGAATTGAGTAGTGGGAGCAATCGAATCTTATATGATTTGATTCGTTGATATTGAATGTTACCGAATTAGTTTCAATACTCTTGGGGTTATACTCCAGTAACACTAATTCATCTCTTTAATTAATGTTCCATTAATTTCTACAGTTACATATATGATATGTATAGGTAGAAAATTTGAATCTTGAAAAGTTTGAGATTTGAATCTTTCTTTTATATAATAGTTATATAATGGAAATTACTTACACTCGGAGGTATAAGTAAAAGTTTATCGTTTATTCTGTTTAATAGAATATTGTATTCTATTTAATAGAATATCTTTCCTACGATTCTAAGTAATAAAATCTTTTATTACTTGGTGTGTAACATCAGATGTTAACTATTGTAGAAAAGACTTGACTTATTGAAGTCAAATGTGAGAATGATAAATTATAAATGGAACTACGTAATTAATAAGATGAAACAACCCTTATACATCTTCCGTACAAGTCCAATAGGATAACAGAATCATTCACGAGTATTTGATACTTAATGGTTCCGTTGTTTTCTTACTGAAGAAAAATTATCCTATAACTTATAATGGAAGCGATATTTGATATCGATTCTGGAAGTTCACCATTGAACCATAGATCTAAGATTGTTCATAGCTTACTACGATCAAGTTTTGAACTTGATTAAGCTTTCATTATGAATTAGTTCATGATATGTGCTAATTGTTTGCGCAGCGAAAGCATTGTGAGCTTATTAAAGGTTTGACCTTTACAGTATGACAGTGAGAAAAGTTATACTCAGCAATCTATTGTAGATTCTGAGAAAACTTATCTCTAGTCACACTAAATGAACAATTAAAGATATATTGGTTAATGTTGATAATAAACTGTATATTTTAGCTAAAGAATGCAAAGTGGCGTTTTTGGATGACTTATTCAGATAAGAGATCAGTTGTGATTTCCTTATTTGAAGAGTTCATTCTGAAATGGCCCTAGAGTTTGTGTTCTGCTGAGATCGCAGTTTAGTTTAGTGTGCTAGCTTATAGAGCCTATTGTAGACTCGGATAAGTCTTCCAGAAATATGTGTTCTCTATTTTTGATATCGTCAGATTGTCTGATCTTGTCAAAGTATAGAGAATACATATGTGATTAGAAGGGTTAGTGGGAGCGTACAAATTACTTTCTAGTGTTATATATTAACGACATTATCATTATTATAGTAATAATGAGATGTTTGTGAGGTAAAAGATTTACCTAAGTCTTCTTTACTCCGTGAAAAAGTGGGAGTAGTCTCTTTATATACGATATAAAGTTTTATATAAGATATAAAACCAAGAGACTTGTGAGATACTCCTATTAGTCGTACATTAGATATGATCTAATGAAGGACATAACAAGGCTATCTGTATGACAGTTAGTATAACTGTTCGACAGTTATTGTGTGTCTTATATAAAGTATTCATTTTTCGTAAAGGATGATTCCTTTTTCGAAAGAGATATTGATTAGAATGTCTAATCAATCTTATGTATCATTTGATGATGACATAATAAATACTTTATAATGTGCGATTATCGATGTCGATTTAATCGTAATTGTTACAAGTTATTTTGACATCCTATAGACCATATGATGGATCTTGAAACACGTTCTTTGTGATCTTTGAGATATTAAGAACGAGTTTCTAATTCATGGAGAATATAGTCTGCAACCATTAGGGTCATATTAGTTTTGAGACTAATTATGACGTTAGACAGTCTACGTCATAAAGAGTCACAAAAGATGCAGATGCAGTGGGAGTGTCACGAAGGATTCTACTTTATAGTGGAATTAAATGCAACTTATGAAGTATTGACTTATGAAGTTGCATAGTGACCTTATAAAATAGAAGTTTTGAATTGTTATTGTGCTTGCGGTTGTCTTCATAGTATTTTGGATTTGATCCTTAAATACTTGGACAACTCAGTAGCTGTAGCACAATACTGATGTAGCATCAGAGTCATATTAATGTATAATCTAGATTCTACAAAATATGAATGATGCTGACTATGGGAAACGATGATGGAGTTGTTTGACAAACTCAATATGTCATAGCGGACTTGTTTTTGTTGCCTACCTCTTAAGTACTGGGTGAGCTTTTGAGGGCCATGTGCATACGATGCACATTGAGACGTGTATATGATACCGTGGATTGGCACTAGAGCAAGTGGGAGAAATTGTTGGGGTTGGTGCTCAGAGCGCCAATCCGGACCGTATTTATGTCTGATTCATGAATACGAACATCCCCTTATTCCATAATATTACTTATTTATGGTTGCACCTCTTGTTCTTATATACGTATTCGATCTGATTACGATTAGATTGAAACTAAATGTGGTTTAGTGATATGTATATATTAGACAAAGCCCGATAATATATAATGCAGTACACAGTTACAAAGTTAGTTTGTAATTGACATTGGGAAGTGTCACTGCTATATGAATATTATCAAACATAGTTCCTGGTCAAGATTTGCTAACACGGGTCGGTTAGTCAAATCCGTTGAGACCAGTACATGTCGTATATCGAGACTTGGTCCGATGGTTTATCCCAATGAACCATGAGTCTATGGAGACTCGTATAGACGTGTAGGTGTTTATAGTGGATAAACACTGAACGGCTCACCGAAGATTCTTAATGGATGGTACACCAACGTCAATAAGAATCTTCTCGGGTTGAGTAGCATAGTGGTCCTTCGACTTGAGACACCACTGTGGATGTATGAGACATCCTCCACACTTAGATGGCAGTCACGTCACCGATCTATTTAGATCAGACCTCCGCCTGTTCGTTGGGTGTGGATCGATCCTCAGGATATCCTGTGTGTGTCAAGATAGGATCCGTCAGTTCTGTGTACAGAGCATAGGTAGTCCATATATATTTAGCAGTCTGTTAAATCTGTGGCCACAGTATACATCGGAAGTAAGTTCCGAGTGTTATTTAGAGATTGCTAATAGATACGTCGACGAGATAATACCTATAGAGATTTGACGTTTACATCTATATCTCTGGGATTATCGGATACCTGTGACGGAGGATTATACGTATGCAATGACCTCGACCTGTATGATTCAGCTAGTTTATCCGTGATCGTCATAATCTACGGGTGGATAGATTATGGACATGAAATTGGATTTCGTGACGGATATACCTGAATCTAGAGAGTCTCAATAATGAAACATACTCGTAGAGCACTAGAGCAACATTTATGAATAATGATGATTATTTATTAAATTCGAAATACATGCGAACGGGCCGAACCGTCATTTCCTAATTAATGTGTATTTGTATTTAATATATGATATTATTAAATACACATTAATAAATAGTCAAATAAAGGTATTTGACATATATCATAATATATGTATTTGAGATATTTAAAGTAAATATAATACATATATTTGATATATTTGTATTTAATTATTAATTAATTATTTAATTGTTAAATGATTAATATAATTAAAATATAAATATATCACCAAATGATAAAGTTAGGAAATGATTATAAGTGCAATGTTGACTTATACATTAAAGGAAAAGGTTGTCAAATTGATTTTGACTTCTTAAGATATTTGTTCAAAATTGTTTGAAAATGAAAATATCTTTTTCCTTTATTTTTCATTAAATTCGGCCATAACACTTAAATATAAGAGTTATATTTTTCTTAGTTGCATTTGTTGACTTAATTAAATATCTAATAAAGTGTTATTTGGATTTATGCAAGTTTCCAAATGTAAAGTGAAATGAAATTGAAATTAAAAACTTGTATTTGGCTAGGTAATTCGGCCAAGGCAATGTTGTCTATAAGTATATATTGTTTTTCATTTCATTTCTCTTAACCTAATACACTTTACCAAAACTCCATTAAAGGAAGCAAGGATGCTAGAGAGAAAAGAAAGGAAAAATCAAGAAAAGCTTGGAAAATAGTAAGTATTTCCAACCTTCCATTAGAGGTATTTGTTCCTCTTGTTGTGGGCAACATCTTGTGATGTTCTTGAGTTTTTCTTTCTTTATTCTTTGTGTTTTTGATGGATAAAAGTTTGGTGAAAGTGTTGAGCATGTATGATGAGGAAGCTTATGGACTATTGTAGTAATAAGTGTTCTTTTAAGGTTTTGGAACCTTGTTGCTAATCTAGAGTTGTTGACCCACTCTTAGATGACCTAGATTTGATCTTGAGTGTTTCATTGTGTTGAGACTTTGATTGGATGGAAGAAACATGATTAAGTAATTGATTTAACCAATTTGGTCTAATTTGTCCAATTTGAAGAAATTGAAAAATAGGGTTCATGACCAATTCCAAATTTGGGGATTTTCATATATGTTGTGTATTTGGATGTTATATGATGCATATAAAGTTTCATGTTGATTGGATTACATCTTGATGTGTTTTGAGCATGAAATGACCAAGTGGACAAAATGCCCCCTTGGGATGCATTCGGCCAATAATAAGGAAAATGGGATTTTGGTGCTTTTGGTGTTTTGATGTTTTGAACATGCTAAGTTCATCTTAGAAATGATTTAGAATCATTCAAAATTGATTAGATCAATTTCGGACTAAAATGGACAAAATACCAATGTAAGGGCAATTCCGTAAATTCACTTAAATATGATTTATTTGAATTTTATTTCATAATTTGATTATTGGATAATTAAATAAATATTTTATTTAATTAATCCGAGAAAAAGTTTTGAAATCGGAAAATTTGATTTTCCACCGCTTCCGCTGCGTTAACCGGATTAGCCCTAAAAACCCCTACACTTTGCAAGGGTAATAGATTCGGCCAAGCCTCTCATTTGGGGAAAAATTCATCCAATGTTTTTTTTCATAAAATTGATCATGTATAACACAATGTTACATACATTTAAGCATACTTAATCAATCAATATCATCAAATCATGCTTCAATCAATTTTTCCCAAATTTTACACTAATATTTTTCATGCTCATTAAGCTCAATGATACCATTGTTGGTTTTTCTAAAACATGTCCCAAGATCATATAACCATGTAAATAAGAATGAATAAAGATGAAGAGTGGCGGAAACACGCTTACATCGATTGGTTTGTGGATCCGTTGAGCAATAAAATTTCTCCTTTGTGCAGTGAAGGATTCGGCCAAGAGAGGATGAGGAGCTCCAAGCTTTAATTTTTCCTTTCCAAGCTCTTGAATGAGTTTCCCTTATCACCTTGTATGATCCCTAGAAGAGTGCTAGCTCTATATGTGATTGTATGTTCAAAACACACACCTTTTCTTCAAGTATTTTGCAACAAAATGAAGAAATTTGAGAGTTGTGAATAGTAGATATTCACGGCAATGGAGGAGAGAAGAGGATTAATGACTTTTGATTTTCAAAAACCTTTTATATTTGTTTCAAAAACAAATATTAAATCATATACCAAAGTTGGTAAATGATAAAGTCAAATGTCCATAACTTTTGCTTTTGACTTGGAGTGTATATCACACTTCCAACCAACCACTTAAACCCATCACCAAAAAGTAAATCAATGACAAGTGATGTGATGGTTGATGTGACATGTGGGCCCCACTCGATTCCGAATACGAGTGGGCCTGCAAACACTCCCGGGCTCGGGTTTGATAATTCTGAATTAACGAACTTTCGTCGCGACATTATTTAAATCAAATTTAATTAAATAATTATGCCTAGCAAAATTACTATTCACGTCGCTAAAACATTAATTCTAAATTAACTCGTTTGCCCGAATTAAAATCTAATTTTAATTCCGCGTCGAAATCGAATTTCGTTTAATATATCGAATATATTATTTTAACGATTAATTCCAAATTAATCTTTCTCTCTATTCAAATAGTACTTTATCCAAGATAAAGTCTCTCCGTAATTAATCCCAGATTAATTAAGTTCGAATCATACAACATCGGTGAATCTTCGGGAAGCGACCCAAGAGATCTTTGGATATGTTGGCAGTAAATACGGTCGTCGGACTATCCGAACACGTACGTACCAAGTACTACATTTTTACCGATTTACAAGACAAGGTTGGCTTCTAGCAAAGCGCCATGTCTACCCAATTCTCCAGAAATATTCTTACTGGAATATAAGATCTTTAACAGGCGTAGTATACCGTAGTATAGTGTATAGCCATCTAGTATCGAATGATCACGTGCAAGGCCTGAGGCTGAAATAGTGTCTGCCCCGTACGAAGCACACATCGGATATCAGGTAACTAGTCTCTTTGAATCGGATAATCCTGATCTTGTCATATTATCCCGACGGTTGCAACCTTTATAGAGAACAAGTTCTGTATCCCTGTGCGAACATCATCTCCATGTCTCTGAAGTGATACTTCCATCTCGACATCACACCCAATACACTACGATTCTCAATAAGCCCGGTAGAGGCGTACACAGAACCTGTTAAAGTCCTGGATGACCAAAACCAAAGTTTACTGATTGTCGCAGTACTAGCGATGCAGGTCTCAGGTTTAGACCAAATACACCTACCCTGAAGCGGACTCCCATAGACACATATACATACAACCAATGGGATTTCGCGGGGTCTATCCAGAGCGAAGCTGTTTTCTGTACCATCGGTAAAACACAACCTCCTATCACACTCGCATAAGTATCCAATACTTAAACATATGAGAACTATGCTGTTATGCCTTCACAACACGCACAAATGCATTACTAGTCTATTCTGCATTATCGATGTCCAATCTCGATAATACTACGACTAGGGATATTTAATGATTAAACCTTTATAGATTGATACTGTCTCATATCATCTCAATCCGGAACTAATCATATGGACTTTTACCATTTGAATATAAAAGTAAATAAATTACTAAACGGTAAAAGGCAATTTCATTACTACACAGTTAATTTTTTACAAAAACACAATGTTTTTTACAAACAGTGACGCTATGGGTCATAACTGTCCAACATCGGCAACATTTGCCTCTGCACTGGACTTACTAGGATCCACCAGCATTGACTCGTAATGGGTGAGCACATTTAGCAGTTAGGTCAAAGTAAAAGTCAACTTGTTCATAACATAGTTGCTTTTAAACTGCAGGAAACTCTTCGGAAGAGTTTCCATAATCATGGTCACCTGGCTACGCTCGTCAATACGAGCTCCATGGGTTTCAGCAGTATTGAGATAAGTCATCATCCTTAAGACGTGCTCTCGGACTGATGTTCCATCCTTCATCCTAGCAATCATCGCTGAGACCATGGCCTCATGGCGTTGACGCTCCGAAGGCTGCCCAAATATGCCCTGTAATGACTTCATTATCTGTGATGCTAGAGCCATAGGTTCATGCTTTGCAGCAACAACCTCAGACATCCCTACAAGCAAGTAGCAGCGGGCTTTCTCATTTACTGCGACCCATTTCTAGTAGGTATCGCACACAGCTTGGCCAGCATTTTTGGCCGGCTCGGGAGGACGTTCCTCCGTCAGGACAAACTTAAGGTCTTCACAGACCAGGATAGTGTTCATGTTACTTTTCCACTTAACATAGTTTTCTCCGGTCAATTTATCATTTGAGAGAATGGAAATAATTGGAGAAACCATGGCTGAAAATAAAATAAACATGCATTTAACATTCGTTCATCCCATATTAAAATCATCAAAGAATTTTGGCATAAAATTAAACATGATGCATGAACCATGAATAATGAATAAGAAACCTGAAAGAATTACTATGCCACGGAGATCTATCATCCCATAAATTAGTGCCGCCGTAGGGTAGGTCAAGTACTCGGATGATAGATTGAGACAATCTCAGATGTTTTAATATATGCGGGAATAACTCTTATTCCTATATTAAACAACTACTGTTTTATTTGATCAAGGAATTTCATTAACAGTTAATTATTCCTTTGTGAGTGTAACCCGCCGTTTCGGGATTCTTTGACTTAACGAGTGAAGTGCCGCCGTAGGGTAGGTCAGTTCACAAGATACATCTAGAATCCCTATCCTTTCGGAACCCAAACTTGATATTGACCCAAAATTGACACCATCCGTAGGGGGACGAAAACAAAGCCGTCTTGAGGCGCCTTTTGAATCTCACATTTTTGGACTAACAACGGAGATCGCGGGATGTACTGCCGTATATCCCTCTCCCACTCACTATTTTAAACTTAAGGTTTCTTTCTAAAATATCTAATATTTTATCCTAACTAGTGTGGATAAACTTATGGCGGCTAAAGCATAATTTATTTACACTAGTTTGTCATATGTGAGCTCATCAATTTTAACTATTAAAATTGTGTCAGTAATTTCTTATTAGTCTCTACTAACAGTTTTACTCTATTAAACTAATTTAATTAGAGTGGTATAAGTGAGCTACAATATTTTAACTCTTAAAATACTAGGCACTTAAAAGTCTAAAAACATGGAATTCTAAATGGTCAAAATCTTAATTAAACATTTTAATAAATCTTAGTGCGTCATAAAATCCAATGGGACGTGGAATTGTATCCTGAGTGCAGACCACATTTTCGTCCATACGAAATCGGCTATGGAATTTATATCGGGTTTCCATCCTATATACCAATGGAATTTATTATGCACCAATTAAGTCCAATATATTAGAATTCAAGTTTTTAGTCACTTAATCCCATTAATCTAATTAATGATTTTAATGCATATCATTTTCTAACTTAAACATTTTAAATTACATAAAATCATAATTTTATGTCTATAATGATAATGCATCTATGACATGTTATGGCAAGTAAAATGCACGAGTGGGCACCCTAGGCTATATGACATGTTATTCAAACAATTCGAAATAAACATACATATAACATAAAAAATATTTTGCATTGACAGGGCTCTTATTTTTCCTATACTAATCTAATTAGTACATAAGATTTACCAAGGCATTCTTTGGCCTTCAAATCCCGCTCCAAAGTGGTATTGGCTCCTTTTTGCGACTTCGGTTCTCCATATTACAAAGAATTGAAATTTTACATTGAAAACTAAAATTACAATGAATATAAACAATAGCCTTATGGCCTTACAACCCAAAAACAAAACCAACTACAAAAATATGAGCCATAAAAATTTACGACCAATGCAAAATCCATTCATCACATGAAATATTAAAACCATTCATCACATGAACTTAATAATGTGCCCACTCATCAAATCATGCATATCATATTTATAACTCATATAAACATGTTAAAACAGAAACTTTAAACAATAAAGTGAAGGGTTAAGAGCACTTTTCAACCTCGCTCTTGATGCCAATTGTAGGGAACGCCTTCCCTCGCGCAGCGGAAGCGGTGAGGCTCACGAACCGAACTTGAAAATTTTTTCTGCTCTCCCCTTTGCTTGGCCAAATTACACCAGTGGATTCACTGATAATTGGACAAAATTTCAGCCCCGGATTAGCCCCGAAATAGTCCCCAAACAGCCCACTAAACTGCAGTGAATTAGCGGACAGTTTTGGACCCGTTACACACGCGAACTACACTTAGTTTCAGGTCTGATTTGCGCAACTCACTGTTTGGTTTCAGGTCTGATTTTTCACCAAAAATCAATCCTAACACAGCCCTAAAATTATCCCAAAGTGTTTCCCAAAAACCCGAATGAAACCAAACAAAACCGAGCCCCAAAGGAGGCAAGAGGCGTGCGGCAGTGGGCTGAGAAATTGCCCACTGCCGTGACTTGTAGAGGGGTTTTAGGATTCTTTTCAACGTCACGAGGTCTTCCGAACTATGTCTCGACACTAACGGAGGGTAGTGTGGGCTACACTCACAAATTAATCTCTAAATGGTTTAGAGAATAATCACATACACCGAATTAATTTCAGGTTCTTCAAAGAAAATTCTCAACTCTTGAGAGCTTGAAGAAAGAGATGGAGGCTAGGGTTTCTAATGACTTAGATCTGAAAAATTAAATCATAATTTTTCTTTTATACTAGTGGGTAATTTGTTTCATAAAACAAATCAACCACTAGTCTCCCATTGTCTTCAAAATTCAGCCAAGTAGGGATTAGGAATCCTTGTTTTATTTTGCTTCCAAAATAAACAAATCCTACTCCTTATATGACTTCTAAAATTCGGCCAAGGGGTATATTATTTGGATTTGATTTTGTTTCCAAAACAAACAAATCCTATCCCTATATTAACTATTAATTTCGGCCAAAGGGGGGGGGGGGGTTTAATTAGGATTTGATTTTGTTTCCTAAACAAACAAATCCTATTCCTTATCCAATAAGGAATCCTACCTTGGTAATAATTCTTAGCCTTATTAATTATATCATATATAATTTAATGTTCTAATTTAGTAATTATCATATATAATTATTAATACTTTATATTAACTTTTAATATAAAGTCTCATGTGTGATGTAATTAAATATTATTAACCATTTTAATAATATTTATTCTTTGTGAGTATATAATTGGACCATCCAATTATATTAGTTCCGCTAAAGTAAATCGAGCTAGCACAGGGACCAAGTGGACCTACGGTTCTGAGCTCCAATAATCTCGAAATATTAATTAAGCTTTTAATTAAATATTCCGAATTATTAAATCCAGGGTTATTTGACTAAAAACTCGAAGTTGCACTCTTGTTGCCGTAGATGAAATGTTAAGCCGAACCAAGTCGGTGTCCACCGATATAGTCATTGCATACTAATTGATCCTTCACGAATATCCTGTAATTAGAGCCGGATCTAATGTCTGTTATACCCCTCTAATTATTTTTATCTTAAGTACCATTGATTCTCTAATGAACGATTTATTCATAACTGTTATGAATATTAATCTTTCTATTCGTAATAGAAAGACTTGAGCGCTCTAATCGTTCAATTACCGAAACAACCCTTAAGAGAGACATTTATCTACTTCTCGTAAGAAGGAGTGAATTCCATGTCTATGTAAAATGTTCCCAGCTACATAACAGACTATGCCCCCAAAGTACGTAGTTATTGGTTGGGATTGCTACACCAACCTCACCTTTGTAAATCAAAGGGCATATCCCGCCATGCAGGAGTTCGTAGTACACTCAAGATTAAGATCAATCCATATATGACCATCAAGTAGATCGAAATGACTTTCTTTGTTTAACGGATATTATAAGAATGCCATTTCTATCTGGGTCCAGTCCTATATGATCACATCATATAAGGTGCCTCCATTCTCATGTCTCTACATGGACGATCCGTATTAAGATCGCCATCCAAATATAGAACGGACTGCATTTACAGATAAACCACAAACAAAGTACCCGGTTGTTTGCTCTCTATGGACTATTTAAGATACTAACTTCAGACTTGAATCCTCTGGTGCATGACACTCATGCACCAAGTCTTGAAGGTACATAAGTAATCTATGGTATTTATGAAGATATATAATATGCGAAAATTAAACAAACAATTTGATAAATGAATAATGCATCCTTTAATTTCAAAAAGACATGAAACCGTTTACATCACATGTAGCTCTAGGGCATACGTCCCAACAACTTTCATCAGAGATTTTTGAGGGAGAGAAGGAAATTGCTTGTGAAGTTTTGCGAGAGCTACTTCCATGTTAAAATGACTCAATCTGCAAAAACTAAACACACAAAATTAAATCACACGAAATCATAATATATACAAAAATGGCATGGGTTGCCTCCCTGCTAGAGCTAAGTTTAACGTCGTCAGCTAGACGTTACTATCCGAACGTTATGCTGGATCTGAAAGTGTGACACTTTCTTTTTGTCGCTCAAATGATTCTCCCCAGTAGAGCTTGACACGCTGACTGTTAATTTGAATGTGTTGTTTGTATTGGGATCCAGTAACTCAACAGCTCCATATGGTAAAACCCGAGTAATCAAAAATGGACCAAACCACTTTGATTTCAACTTTCCAGGGAAAAATTTCAACCTCGAGTTATACAACAACACCTGCTGCCTCGGCTCCAACTATCTGTGCACTATTTTTCGATCATGCCATTTCTTGGTCTTTTCTTTGTACAATCTGGCATTGTCATAAGCCTGTAAGCAAAATTCCTCCAATTCATTTAGTTGTTGAAGTCTTTTCTCTCATACAGCTTGTAGATCAAGATTTAACTTCTTCAGTGCCGAATATGCCTTGTGTTCAAGCTCAACTGGTAGATGGCACGCGTTCCCAAACACCAATCGATATGGAGACATACCAATGGGTGTCTTCTACGTTGTTCGGCAGGCCCATAATGCATCATCGAGTTTTGTAGACCAGTCCCTCCTTGTTGATCCAACGGTTCACTCCAAGATTCTTTTAATCTCCCTGTTTGAAACTCCAACCTGTCCATTTGACTGTGGATGATAAGCAGTGGCAACCTTGTGAGTAACTTCGTATTTGGTTAGAAGTGCATCAAAGTATCTATTGCAGAAATGTGTTCCACCATCGCTGATGATTGCCCGAGATGTTCTGAACCGAGTGAAAATATTCTTTTTCAGGAATTTGATCACCATTTTTGAATCATTGGATGGTAATGCAATTGCTTCAACCCATTTGGACACATAGTCTACAGCAACCAAGATGTACATGTTTTCAAATGATGGAACAAAGGGTCCCATGAAATCAATCCCCCACACATCGAATATCCCCACTTCCAAAATATTTTGCAACGATCTTTCATTTCTTCTCGAAATATTCCCCGTTCTCTGGCACCTATCACTTTGAAGAGCAAAAAGATAAGCATCTTTAAAAAGAGTGGGCCAGAACAAACCTGATTAAAGGACTTTTGTTGTAGTTTTGTCCCCACTGAAGTGTCCACCATATGATGATGAATGACAGTGCTACAAAACACTGTTGACCTCCTCCTATGGAACACACCGCCTCATTTGTTGATCATTACAACGTTTAAAAAGATACGGCTCATCCCAAATATAGTGCTTGACTTCTTTGAAGAACTTCTTCTGTTGCTGAGTTGTCCATTCAAACAGCTATTTGCTTGACACAATGTAGTTGACATAGTCAGCATACCTAGGGACTTCCTGCTGTTTCATGGAAAATAGTTGTTCATATAGAAAAGTTTCTTTGATTGACAGTTATTTGCCAGTTGTTTCTCCATTCTCGAGCCTCGATAGATGATCTGCCAGTTGGTTTTCTGTTCCGTTCCTGTCTCTTATCTCCATGTCAAATTCTTGCACAAGAAGTATCCAACGGATCAGTCTGGGTTTGGCATCTTTCTTTGTGATCAGATATTTGATTGCTGAATGATCTGTGTAGACCACCACTTTGGGTCCCAGCAGATAAGAGCATAATTTGTCTAAAGCAAACACAACAGCAATTAACTCCTTTTCAGTGGTTGTATAGTTGAGTTGAGCTTCATTCAGAGTTCTGCTGGAATATAAATGGCGTGGAAATATTTATTTTGCATTGTCCTAAAATTGTACCTACAGTAAAATCACTAGCATCGCACATCACCTCAAATGGAAGAGTCTAGTCTGGTGCTACTATGATTGGGCAGACCAGCTTCTGTTTTAGATTTCAAAAGCTTCTTGGCATTCTTTGGTGAAGTTGAAAGACATATCTTTCTCCAGAAGATTGCATAGAGGTTTTGCAATCGTGGAAAATCTTTGATAAATCTCCTGTAAAATCCTTCATGTCCAAGAAAACTTTGAATACCTTTGACTGATGTTGGTTGAGGTAGTTTTTCAATTGTCTCGATCTTTACTTTGTCTACCTCGATTCCCTTTTGTGAGATCTGGTGTCTAAGAACAATGCATTCCTGTACCATGAAGTGGCATTTCTCCCAGCTGAGTACCAGGTTTGTGTCTTCGAACCTTTGTAAGACCTGTTCCAAATTATGTAAGCAATGGTCAAAAGAATCTCCAAACACAGAGAAATCATCCATGAATACCTCCATGCTCTGTTCCAATATATTTGAGAAAATGGCCATTATGCAAGGCTGAAATGTGGCTGGGGCATTACATAATCCAAATGGCATTCTACGGAAAGCAAAAGTACCATAGAGACTTGTAAATGTGGTTTTCTCCTAATATTCTAGGGCGATAGCAATCTGATTGTACCCTGAATATCCCTTCAGAAAGCAATAGTACTCATGTCTTGCCAGTCTGTCCAACATTTGATCAATGAATGGCAGCGGAAAATGGTCCTTCTTTGTGGCTTTGTTTAACTTTCGGTAATCCATGTATACTCTCCATCTAGTCACCGTTCTTATTGGAATTAGCTCGTTCTTTTCATTGGTGACTACAGTAGTTCCTCCTTTCTTTGGCACACACTGCATAGGACTCACCTAAGTACTGTTTGAGATGGGGTAAATGATGTCAGCATCCAACTATTTGATGATTTCTTTCTTCACGACTTCCTTCATGATTGGATTGAGTCTTCGTTGATGCTCCACTGTGGGTTTGTACTCATCATTCAACAGGATCTTGTGCATGCAAAATGATGGACTAATGCCTCGAATGTCTGCTATAGTCCAACCAATAGCCTTCTTGTGCCTAGAAATACTCTCAGTAATTTTTCTTCCTGCTCCAATGTTAGCGAAGAAGAAATAATAACAAGTAATTCAGAAGAGTTTTCAAGAAATGCATATCTAATATGGCTCGGAAGTAATTTCAGCTTCAACTATAGTGGTTCTTCAATTGAGGGTTTGATTCGGTCTTTCTTTAGGAGTTCCAGACTTTCAACTGGTGGTGTTGATTTGAATCGGAATGACTTGTCAAGATAGTTGATACATTCCATAATTTCAGCATCAAGCTCACTGTCAGTCATGTTGGTGATGTAAGCTTCAAGTTTGTCCGTGGGAATTGTATCAGTATCCTGGATGATACTATCAACAACATCAATTCTGAAACATTCTTCCTCATTTTCATCGCTTGGGAATTTCATGGCTTTGAAAATATTAAAGGTAACTTCTTGGTCCTGAACTTTCATAGTTAGTTCTTCTTTTTGTACATCAATTACAGTTCGACTTATCGCCAATAATGGTCTCCCAAGGATGATAGACACATATTTGTCTTTTTCCATGTCAAGGATAATAAAATCTGCTGGGAGAATGAGTTTGTCGACTTTGACCAGCACATCTTCAACGACTCCTTTTCGAAATGTGAGCGTTTGATTGGCAAGTTGCAAGGAGACTGAAGTGGGCATTGCTTCTCCAATTTGTAGTGTCATGTAAATAGAAAAAGGCATTAATTTAACACTAGCACCTAAATCACTGATGAGCGGTAAATCTATCACTATTTCCCACTCATTTAACCTAATATTTTGTATAGTTTCTTGAGTTCTGTGAATATTTTGATGTGTTTTGTGTTATTTTGTAGATAAATAAAGTTTCAGGACATTCTAGAGGTGATTTGGGGCAAAATGGACAAAATTGGACAAAAATGGCATTTTGGTCATTTGGGTGTTGCGACGCCAAGGACGCTGTCAATGCTAACGTGCGTCGGTCAACAGGTCAGAATTTGAGAAGCTTGACTTTGCTAACGTGCGCCGTGCCACGTGTCACCATCACAGCCGATCTGCTAACATGCGCCGATCCACGTGTCGTCATCTTACGCTGCCGACAATCGTCATCGCCACGTTTTCCACGTGTCATCCTACGTGTCGCCACATCATCCGCCACATAAGCAAGTCAAAAGTAAATTTGCCATGTGTCGTGCCACGTCATCATCCACGTCAGCGGTCAAACAAGTCAAAGTGCCACGTCATCATCAACCAATCAGAGCATGCCACGTGTCGCCACGTGTCGCAATCCTACGGTGCAGACAGTCACTTTTGCCACGTGTGCCACATCAGCGCCACGTCAGCATAAATTATTGAGCTCGTAGCCACCTCTGAGAATTGTTCGGGTGTCGCGACGCCGGCCCCTTACCCGCGCCTATGAATTCAGCTTCAGATTTCAGTTTTAGATGTACCTTCCTCGCTGAATTCTATGATGTAAATAGGGAGTTATCTTCTTAGTTTCTTTAATTTCAGTTTTGTAATAGTAATAGTAATTACTTTCTGTAATAGTAATAGTAATTTTACTATTTGAATAGTAATAGTAATTTATTTTTACTTTTTACTTTTACAGTTTTACTATTCTACCATGAGGAGGTAACTTCCCCCTACTAGGGAGAAAGGTAATTCTTTTACTATTACTATTTAGATTAATCTCCCTTAAATATAATATATTCACCATTTAAAATTTGACTTAATAAGGATACCGCTATATTGGCTGGTTGGTTATTTATTTTAAACTGGTTAAACTTGACTAAGCAAGGATACCGCCAGATTGGTCGGTTGGTAATTAAATTTTGGTTCCGCCTATATGGCTGGTTATTTTGGTTCCGCCTTTATGGCTGGTTATTCTGATTCCGCCTATATGGCTGGTTGGACTTAATATTGACTTAATCAGGTTACCGCCTATATGGCTGGTCTGTTTTATTATCACGAGTTAATATATTATATTAAGGGAGATATCTAAATAGTATATAGTAGAAGTTAATTCCTTTTACCTTAGCATTTTATTTTTATTGCAATTTACTTTTCCGTATTTACTTTACTGCACTTACTTTCAGCATTTTTACTTTATGTCTTTTACTTCATTAGCACTAGCTATGTGTCGTAACTAAGTCAGTATCTAGGGTTGTGATAAATTTCAATATAACCGGTTTATAAGGGGCTAGGTTATAGTTGGGGTAATTTAAAGATGTATTTATTGAGTCTTAATCTTAATGATTTTTATTAACTGGCCATTAATAAAATTGATTAGTTAAACTTTAAATGAACTAGACATAGGGATTTTAAGTTTAAGACCTTAGACTCATTAGCCCACGATCTTCCTTAAGGATAGATAACCCTTTAATAGATTTCCTTACAGGATAGTAATATACCTGTCGGGCGGGGGTAGCCATAATTGGAACTTAATCTTAATGAATCTAGGTAATTTAATTGACATAGACATATGGTTCAATTGGATTATACTAGGTATTTGTAATTAACCATTGGAAGAGGCTTTTACATGATTTAGTGTTCCAGGTTAGTAAATCAATATATTACCCAACTATTTGATAACCACTTCATCTTTTAAATAATATTGGAATAAATCACAACCCTGGATAGTTTTTATAAATTTGGATTTTACTCAACCTATTTTTACGCAATTTTATTTACTTGTTTTAAATTTAGAATCATCGCCATTTCAAATCAATCAATCAAACAACCTGTTAGATACTAGTACTCATTTGCCCCATAAATTGATAACAAAAGGTTTTAAGTCCTCGTGGGATCGATACTTTTTATACTACTTGAACGATACGTGCGCTTGCGTTTTACGCGTGTGTAAGCACCGGTCAAGTTTTTGGCTCCGTTGCCGGGGACTTATTTATCTTTTACTATTAGTTTACGGGTTAGATTGTTACTTGTATCTAATTTTTCTTTTTACTTATTGTTTTCGTTTTCTTGTGTTTCAGGTTCTCAGATACTTAATGAGACGAGCCAGAAGCTTTGAAATCTGACCGCTTGACCCAGAGATTGAAAGAACTATCAGACAGTTGAGAAGGGAAAGGCGAGAAGGCCAAGAAGCAATCGTTTAAAATGGAACGTGAACCTTTGGAGGTTGCACCACCAATTCCCATTCGAGACAGAACCATTCCGGTGGTAGATGGCCTCATTTCCTGTATTGTAATTCCTCACTTACCAGCAAATGCGGGTGATATCAAAACTTGCGTTCAGATGATTCAACAGTCAGTTCAGTTTGGGGGAAATGCAACTGAAGATCCTAATGCCCACATCAGCAACTTCCTGGAAGTTTGCGGCACTTTCAATTACAACCGAGGAGCTGAATAAACTATGAGACTGCGAGTTTTCCCATATTCCTTGAAAGACAGAGCAAAAGCTTGGCTACATTCACTACCAGCTGGATCCATCACAACTTGGAACACTCTAGCCACCAAATTCCTTGCAAAATACTTTCCACCAGCATGAACAACAAAACTGAGGAATGACATCACATCTTTTATACAACAAGATTCAGAATCCTTGTACGAAGCTTGGGAAAGATACAAAGATCTACTCCGGAAATGTCCTCACCATGAGATTCCAAAATGGCTTCAAGTCCAAACTTTCTATAATGGACTTTCTGGACTGATAAGAACCACAGTTGATGCTGCTGCTGGAGGAGCTTTGATGGCAAAATGAGAAGATCAAGCCTGAGACCTAATTGAAGAAATGGCCAATAACAATTCCTTGTGGCCAACAGAAGGGAGCTTGATTCAAAGAATTGCAGGAATTTATGAGGTTGGAGCCAATTCAGCAGTCAGTGCCAAGCTGGATCAGATATGCAAATTTATGGAGACTCTCAACACTCTAAACAACATTGGAGCCACAAGTTCATCATATAGAGGAGCATCAGAACCAACTCAACTTGAAGAAACGGTGAATTATGTCAACAATTTCAACAGACAGGGAAACAATCCATATTCCAACACCTATAACCCAGGGTGGAGGAATCATCCCAATTTTTCATGGAACAACAATTCAGGGCAAAAGAACAATCCACTTCCAGCAACAGAACTTTCCACCACCTGGATTTCAACAACAGAATAAAGGACATGAGTATGAAAAAGAACCAGTAATGGCAGAAGTGCTAGCTCAGTTGAAAAGATATGAAGCTATGTTCCAAATCCAATATGCTTCTATCAAAGCACTGGAGAATCAAATTGGACAACTGGCCAATGCTCAGAATTACAGACCACCAGGAAATCTTCACAACAATACAGAACCAAATCCAAGAAACATGGGGAATGAGCAGTGTCATGCCATTATGTTAAAAAGTGGTACTGAAATCAACAAAGATGTTGGAATCAAGGAAACAATTGAAGATGTTCCAAAAGAAGTAGATCAATAGATGGAGGAAAAAGAAGCAAAGGAAAAAGAACAGATAACTCCACCTCTACCTTTTCCTCAGCGTCTTCAGAGAAACAAACTGGATAAGCAGTTTGCTCGATTCTTGGAGGTGTTCAAAAAGCTGCACATCAACATTCCATTTGCAGAAGCCTTGGAACAAATGCCCAGCTATGTTAAATTCATGAAAGATATTCTTTCATGAAAACGGAAATTGGGAGACTACGAGACAGTAGCATTAACGGAAGAATGCAGCGCAATTATTTAAAGGAAACTTCCCCCGAAGTTGAAAGATCCTGGCAGTTTCACCATTCCTTGCATCATAGGAGAACATAAATTTGGTAAGGCTTTGTGTGATTTAGGTGCAAGTGTTAATTTAATGCCTTTTTCTATTTACAGGAAACTGAAAATTGGAGAAGCAATGCCTACCCCAGTGTCACTGCAACTGCTGCTGATCGAACGCTTGTATTTCCAAGAGGTGTAGTTGAAAATGTGCTGGTCAAAGTTGACAAATTCATTTTCCCACCATATTTTATTGTCCTAGACATGGAGGAAGACGCAGATGTGCCGATCATCCTTGGAAGACCATTCTTGGCTACAGATCGGACTATTATTGATGTATAGAAATGAGAGCTAACCATGAGGGTACAAGACCAAGAATTAACATTCAATGTTTTCAAAGCCATGAATTTCTCAGATGATGAAAAGAAAGAGGAATGTTTTAAACTTGATGTGATACACAGTATCATCCAGAACTCTGATGCAAAACAAAGCTCTACTAACAAACTTAAGGCATGTCAATCGCCTGTAGAGACTGAAGATAAAGGGTTTTGTGCGATTGAAAAGCCAAGTCTTGCCCCACAAGCAATAGAAGGGAAGAAGTTCTACCAGCTCAATGAATTGGAGGAATTTCACATGCAACCTTTTGGGAATGCAAAATTGTACAAAGAAAAGGCCAAGAAAAGAAATGATGATAAGTTAGTGCGCATACAACTGGAACTAGGGCAGAAGGTACTGTTAAACAAATCAAGGATGAAATTCATCTCATGAAAGCAACATCACGATGGTCAGGACCATTCCTAATCACCAAGGTTTTACCAGACAGAGCTGTTGAGATACATGATCCCGACTCCAAGAAAACATTCAAGGTTAAAAACAAGCATGTCAAACACTACTGGGGAGAATCATTTGTGCAACAAAAAGAAAGTGTCACACTTTCAGATCTTGCATAACATTTGGGCAGTCACGTCTGTCTGAAGTCGTAAAATTTAACGCTTGCAGGGAGGCAACCCATGCAATTTGTTGTAATTTCTATTTTCATGTTTTGTGTATACATGTTGTAGAATTTTTAATTTTGTGTGTTATTTTGTAGGGAAAACACAAACGGGGAATTTAAGGAGGAATGGTGTTTGGCAATCACAAAGATAAGATTTAAGTCATTAGTGATGGCCGAGTAAGGAATGGATTCTTGTGACGCATCTTAATGACTTGATATACAAAACCAGTGGCGTATTGCTTACGCAATTTCGGTGCCTTACTAATTGCTTTGATTTGCTTTTCTTTTGTTTTTATCTTTATTTTCATAGACAAGATCCAGACTTTTTGACCTTTCACGATTTCTTTTGTTGTTTAGCTAACAATCATCCTTTGGAAGATACTAGTGCTATTATTTCTCACCCTTTTCAGGTACTATAAATTCAACTCATCATTGCATTTATGAGGGCATCCAGATTTGAAAAAGAAAAAAAATGGAAGCTACTTCAAGGAGACGAGTTGAAAACATTTGCGTATTTTGGGGTACCAGTGTTGGTACCAAGCCACAATACATTGAGGCAGCACAAGAATTGGGTCGAGCCATTACTGAACGGAATATGCACTTAACATATGGCGGAGGTAATCTTGGACTAATGGGGATCGTTACAAAAGCTGTACAGGAAGGAGGCAGTCCAATTTTGGGAGTCATCCCAAAACCCTTGGTAGAAGCAAATATGATAGGACCATCAAACGGAGAGGAACTGATCGTGCCAGGAATGTCAGAGCGACTGGTGGAAATAATTAACCGTGCAGATACTTTTATTGCTCTATCAGGAGGCTTAGGCACATTGGAGGAAATTTTTATAGCGTTATCTTGGGCGAACCTAAACCTTCATCAGAAACCGCTTGGATTGTTTAACGTCGAAGGATTTTATGATTTTCTTTGTGTGTTTCTTGATGACAACCGGAGAAATGGGTTCATAACAAAGCCTATGAATGAACTCCTCTTCACTGCCAGAACTGCTCAGGATTTATTTGACCAAATCTTAGCTTTTGAACCACAAGTTGACCCTGTTCTTTCCAAGATCAAATGGACCGAAGACGATCGTGGAAAGAAGCGTAAGATAAATCTGGATCTCAACCTTTAGTTTTCTGTGTTTCAGCTAACCAGGTATTATCTTCTAAACTCTTCTTCTACTGTTTAAGACATTGGGGACAGTGTCTCATTTAGGTTTGGGGGAGGGAATTAGTTGATCAATACCTTGTTTTTAGTTGTGTGTTATTTTTATTTTTAGTCCTAATTATTTTCGAAAAATACAAAAAATTTGAAAAATTTTCAAAAATTACAAAAATATTTTGCATTTTTTTTGTTTTGACTTAAAAAGTGAAATTGGTAAGAGATAGCTGAGTAAGGAGTTTCCACTCCTGAGACATATTTCAAACTTATTTCGAAACAAGTTAATTTTTGTTTATTTACTTTTGAATTATTTAATTTGTAAATTCTCCATAAAACTGACTAAAATGGATCTTCTTATGCTTAGTTGGCAGGTATTATCAACATGCATAGTAACATACTGACATGAGCTGTAATTGAAAGGATTGTAATATTCAGTGCTATAGTTTAATTGGAGGAAGCATCTCGAAAAATGATGGAGTAAAAAAAAACATCTGAGATCTGGGTTATTAAGTCTGTAAGGGTGTTTTAACACCTAGTGCCCTAAAACCAACTGGTTTGGGAGTCACTGGCCCAAAGCTCGCTACATGGATCAAAGATGTTGCAAAAATATATATATCTAAAGTCTGGGTAACTAAGTCCGTAGGGGCGTTTTAACACCTGGTGCCCTAAAGCCAACTGGTTTGGGAGTCACCGACCTAAAGCTCGCTACATAGACAGAAGGTATTGTATATAAATAAAAAGTCAAAATTTTAAAAAAATCAAAGAAAAAATCAGAAAAATTATTCCATCATTACAAAAAGGTGTGAAATCTGATAGAACTTTAGGACAAAAATATTACCCTCTTATCAACTGCACTTATGACTATTGTGGAAAAAATGAGTTGATTAATATTTTGTTGCTGTGTATATGGAGAATGGTAAAAATAATCGGAGAATTTACTTATTCGGTAATTTAGAATGAAACAAAACAACTAGTAACTTGGAGTAGAAGTTTCACTTGATAGTCACTAACTTCTTTATTCTCTTTTCTCTTGTCTTTTTGCTTTTGTGTGCATTAGTTTTAACTAACTTTTTACTTTTGTAAAAACGTTTGTGGGTATCGTTGCTGTAAACCCTCATGAGACTATATCTCGTCCACTAGGGACACCTAGGGGTTTAAAAGCTTGTTGCATATGCTAAATGCAACTGTGATCCCTACGAAAGTGGCTTAGTTAAATTTTATTTATGTTATTTTATTATGTGTTTTGCTTGAGGACTAACAAAATGTTAGGTTTGGGGGTGTGATGAGTGGTAAATCTATCACTATTTCCCACTCATTTAACCTAATATTTTGTATAGTTTCTTGAGTTTTGTGAATATTTTTGATGTGTTTTGTGTTATTTTGTAGATAAATAAAGTTTCAGGACATTCTGGAGTTGATTTGGGGCAAAATGGATAAAATTGGACAAAAAGGGCATTTTGGTCATTTGGGCTTCGCGACGCCCAAGTCCTTGGTGTCGCGATGCCTAGTATGCGCCATCAATGCTAACGTGCACCGGTAAATGGGTCAGAATTTGAGAAGTTTGATTTTACTAACGTGCGCCACGATACGTGTCACCATCACAGCCGATCTGCTTACATACGCCGCGCCACATGTCATCATCTTACGGTGCCGACAATCCTCATCGCCACATGTGCCACATGTCATCCTACGTGTCGCCACGTCATCTGCGACATCAGCAAGTCAAGGGTCAAATTTGCCACGTGTCGTGCCACGTCATCATCCACGTCAGCGGTCAAACAACTCAAAGTGCCACGTCATCATCAACCAATCAGAGCATGCCATGTGTCGCCACGTGTCACAATCCTACGGTGCCGATAGTCACATTTGCCATGTGTGCCACATCAGCGCCACGTCAGCATAAATTATTGAGCTCGTAACCGCCTCTGAGAATTCTTTGGGCGTCGCGACGCCGGCCACTTTCCCGCGCCTATAAATTCAGCTTCAGATTTGAGTTGCAGATGTACCTTCCTCTCTTAATTCTCTAATGTAAATAGGGAGTTCTCTTCTTAGTTTCTTTAAATTTCAGTTTTGTAATAGTAATAGTAATTACTTTCTGTAATAGTAATAGTAATTTTACTATTTGAATAGTAATAGTAATTTATTTTTACTTTTACAGTTTTACTATTCTACCATGAAGAGGTAACTTCCCCTGCTAGGGTGAAAGGTAATTCTTTTACTATTACTATTTAGATTAATCTCCCTTAAATATAATATATTCACCATTTAAAATTTGACTTAATAAGGATACCGCTATATTGGCTGGTTGGTTATTTATTTTAAACTGGTTAAACCTGACGAAGCAAGGATACCGCCAGATTGGTCGGTTGGTAATTAAATTTTGGTTCCGCCTATATGGCTGGTTATTTTGGTTCCGCATTTATGGCTGGTTATTGTGATTCCGCCTATATGGCTGGTTGGACTTAATATTGACTTAATCAGGTTACCGCCTATATGGTTGGTTGGTTTTATTATCACGAGTTAATATATTATATTAAGGGAGATATCTAAATAGTATACAGTATAAGTTAATTCCTTTTACCTTAGCATTTTATTTTTATTGCAATTTACTTTTCCGCATTTACTTTACTGCACTTACTTTCAGCATTTTTACTTTATGTCTTTTACTTCATTAGCACTAGCTATGTGTCGTAACTAAGTCAGTATCTAGGGTTGTGATGAATTTCAATATAACCGATTTATAAGGGGTTAGATTATAGTTGGGGTAATTTAAAGATGTATTTATTGAGTCTTAATCTTAATGCTTTTATTAACTGGCCATTAATAAAATTGATTAGTTAAACTTTAAATGAACTAGACATAGGGATTTTAAGTTTAAGACCTTAGACTCATTAGCCCACGATCTTCCTTGAGGATAGATAACCCTTTAATAAATTTCCTTACAGGATAGGAATATACCTGTCGGGCGGGGGGGTAGCCATAATTGGAACTTAATCTTAATGAATCTAGGTAATTTAATTGACATAGACATATGGTTCAATTGGATTATACTAGGTATTTGTAATTAACCATTGGAAGAGGCTTTTACATGATTTAGTGTTCCAGGTTAGTAAATCAATATATTACCCAACTATTTGATAACCACTTCATCTTTTAAATAATATTGGAATAAATCACAACCCTGGATAGTTTTTATAAATTTGGATTTTACTCAAACCTATTTTTACGCAATTTTATTTACTTGTTTTAAATTTAGAATCATCGCCATTTCAAATCAATCAATCAAACAACCTGTTAGATACTAGTAATCATTTGGCCCCATAAATTGATAACAAAAGGTTTTAAGTCCTCGTGGGATCGATACTTTTTATACTACTTGAACGATACGTACGCTTGCGTTATACGCGTGTGTAAGCACCGATCAATCACATAAAGCCTTACCGATATAATGTTCTCCAATGGTGCATGGAACTCTGAAACTGCCAGGATCTTTTAACTTTATGGGAAGTTTCCTCTAAATGATGGCACTGCATTCTTCCGTCAATGCTACTGTTTTGTAATCTCCCAATCTCTGTTTTCGTGAAAGAATGTCCTTCATGAATTTAACATAACTGGGCATTTCTTCTAATACTTCGGCAAAGGGAATGTTGATGTGCAGCTTTTTGAATACCTCTAGGAATCGAGCAAACTGCTTGTCTAGTTTGTTTTTCTGAAGACGTTGTGGAAAAGGTAGAGGTGGAGTGATCTGTTCTTTTTCTTTTTCCTTTGCTTCTTTTTCCTCCATCTATGGAACTGCATCTTTTGGAACTTCTTCCAACATCTTTGTTAATTTCAGTACCGCTTTTCAAAGTAATGGCTTGACATTGCCTATTCCCTCGATTCCTTGGATTTGGTTCTGTGTTGCTGGGAAGATTTCATGGCAGTCTGTAACTCTTGGCATTGGTCAGTTGTCCAATATGATTCCCCAGTGCTTTGATAGAAGCTGACTGGCTATGATTGAATGTTGTTTGGGCTTGAAACATAGCATCATATTTTGCTTCTTGCTTTTTGAACATCTCTGCAAACCATTTTTCATTTCTGGTTTTTTTTCATACTAATGACTTTGTTCTACTGGTGAAATCCAGGTGGTGGATTATTCTTTTGCCTTGAATTGTAGCTCCATGAAAAGTTGGATGATTCCTCCACCCTAGGTTGTAGGTATTGGAATATGGATTGTTCCCATTTTTGTTAAAATTGTTGACATAATTCACCGTCTTTTCAAGTTGGGTTGGCTGTGGTGCTCCTGCATATGTTGAACTTATAGCTCCAATGTTGCTTTGTGTGCTGAGAGTCTCTATGAATTTGCATATCTGATCTAGCTTGGCACTGACTGCGGTGTTAGCTCCAACTTCATAAATTCATGCAATTCTATGGATCATGCTCCTTTCTGTTGGCCACAAGGAATTGTTGTTGGCCATTTCTTCAATTAGGTCCCATGCTTGATGTTCTCATTTTGCAGCATCAATTGTGGTTCTCATCAGTTCAGAAAGTCCATTATAGAATGTTTAGACTTGAAGCCATTTTGGAATCTAATGGTGAGGACATTTCCGGAGTAAATCCTTGTACCTTTCCTAAGCTTCGTAGTAAGTCTCCAAATCATGGCGATCTTTGCATGGCGATCTTGATCCGGATCGTACATGTAGAGACATGAGAATGGATGAACCTTGTATGATGTGATCATATAGGAGTGGACCAAGATAGAAATGACATTCTTATAATATTCGTTAAACAAAGAAAGTCATTTCAATCTACTTGATGGTCATATATGGATTGATCTTAATCCTGAGTGTACTACGAACTTCTGCATGGCAAGCTGTGTCATTTGGTTTACAAAGGTGAGGTTGGTGTAGCAATCCCGACCAATAACTACGTACTTTGGGGGCATAGTTTGTTTTGTAGCTGGGAACGTTTTTACATAGACATGGAGTTCACTCATTCTTGCGAGAAGTAGATGAGTATCTATCTTAAGGGTTGATTCGGTACTTGAACGATATGAGTGCTCAAGTCTTTCTATTACGAATAGAAAGATTAATATCCATAATAGTTATGAATAAATTGTTTATTAGAGAATCAATGGAACTTAAGGTAAAAATAATTGGAGGGGTATAACGGATATTATGACCCGGCTCTAATTAAATTCATATGCAATGACTATATCGGTGGACACCGACTTGGTTCGGCTTAATATTTCACCTACGGCAACGAGAGTGAAACTTCAGGTTTTTAGTGGAATAACCCGGAGTTAATAATTCAGAATATTAATTAAGAGCTTAATTAATATTTCGAGATTATTGGAGCTCAAAACCGTAGGTCCATTTGGTCCCCGTGCTATCTCAATATACTATAGCGGAGTTAATATAATTGGATAGTCCAATTATATACTCAAAAAGAATAAATATTATTAATATGATTAATAATATTAATAATGTCACACTTGAAACTATATATTGAAAGTTAATGTTTGGTATTAATAATTATATGATGATTATCAAAAATAAAATATTGAATTATATATTGATATAATTTAATAAGGCTAAGATTGTAATTTCTATATTATGGGTTTTGGAAACCCTTGATTTAATTTTGGAAGTAATGACTTTCAAAATATTAATCATATATTTAATTTGTAACATATATTGACTTTATGGAAAGTAAATAATATTGTTACAAAATTAACGAAGGAATATAGGGCATGGCCGAATTCCTTTGTGTATAAGGAAAATGATTTGTTTATTTTGGAAACAAAATAATCTTTTGCATTATTATTGGAAGTTATGACTTTCAATAAGGATTATTGCTTAATCAATATTATAACATATTTTTAATTATAGTAATTAAGATTTGATGTTACAAAATTTAATAAAAAATCTTAGCCTTGGCCGAATTCTACTATAGGGTGGGGATTGGTTACTTTTGTTTGAGTGAAACAAAATTAACTTAAGTATAAAAGGAAAACTTGATTTTCTTTTGACTCTATCTCTCATTCTATTAACCCTAGCCACTTTCTTCTTCCTATTCTCCATTCTCTCAAAAGTTGAGAAACACCATTGTAGAACAAGAAGAAAAATAAAATCAAGTGTGTGATTGAATCTCTAAATAGTTTAGGGATTTGTTTTGGTAGTGTAGCCCACACTATCCTCCATTGGTAACGAGACATAGCACGAAAGACTTTTTGGTGATGAAAAAATCATCCTCTTCCTCCTTTCATATTGGTCACGACAGTGAGGCCTTATTTTGGCTCATTGGCGAACCCTTGCCTCTTGATTCAGGGCTCGTTTTATTTCGTTTTAATTTGGGATTTTGAGAAACTCTTTGGGGAAATTTTGGAGCTGAATTGGGACTGTTTTTTAGTGATTATCTGACCTTAAATACTCTTATATTTCATGCCTAAAGTGGACTAGTCTGTGTGCTGTTCGCTTGTGTAACGGGTGTAAAACAGTCCAATAATTCACTGCAGTTCGGGGGCTATTCGGGGACTGTTTCGGGGGCATTCCGAGGCTGAAATCTTGTGTGAGACAGAAGCAAAATTTCAGTATACCCACTGGTTCCATTCGGCCAAAGGAAAGGCAAAGCAGAAAAAATTTTCAAGTTCGATCCGTGGGCCTAATCGCTTCCGCTGCGCTAGGAAAGCGTTTCCTACTATTGGCATCAAGAGCGAGGTTGAAAAGTGTTCTTAACCCTTCACCTTTTCATTTAAAGTTTCTGTTTTTAATATATTTATATGAGTTATAAATATGATATACATGTTTAGATGAGTGGGCACATTGTGATATTCATGTGATGAATGTTTTGTTATATCATGTGATGAATGGATTTTGCATTGGTCGTAAATTTTTCTGGCTCTTATTTTTGTAGTTGGGTTTTTTTTTGGGATGTAATGCCGCAAGGCCATTGTTTACATTTGTTGTAATTTTAATTTTCAATGTAAAGTTTCAATTTTTTTTGTAATTTGGAGCACCGAAGTCGAAAAGGGAGCCAACACCACTTTGTGAATCTTTTGTACTAATTAGATTAGTATTGGAAAAATAAGAGCCCGGTTGTAGGAACACAGAAACTGGGTGACGCATGCTGTTCTAGTCTCGAGGCCTGGTTGGGAGTATAGAGTAGCCCGCGGGGGAATAAACCGGAGAATAATGGAGTCGACACCTGGTGTGAACCAGGAAAATAATTTAAGGCCGCACTCACCCCTCGCAAGGGAAGACCTTAAATCTTTGGGTTCGGAATGGTCTCTTACTTATGTCACTTGTAACGGTATGATTTGTGCAATAAATTAACCGGATCTACACAACAACATGCTCACAAGTATTCTATTAAACACACATGCATGAAAATAAATCCTTAGTCTAAGTTCGCATGCTTTAAAAATAAGTCATTACAACGGCAAACATATAACTTCATAAACATGTAACATTCATGAATACAGAAACGCAAATAATCCATAGTTATACAAGCATGCATAAAAATGAATCGGAATAACTGCGAGCATGTAATCTCATCGACATATCATATTAACCAATGCAAAAGAAACACAAACAAAGAAGCATACATAATGAAAGGGACAACAATTAAGTGCATAATATAAAGAGACAATCAAAGAGGCAACTAAAGATGTAACCGTATATTAAAATAAACGTGTCATGATGCGATGCCAAAGAAGATAGATGGTAAAAATGAAAGAAAAGAGATGTAATATATTTGGCAAAGGTAGCCCGTAGGCCTTTCAACCTCAAAATGGAGGACCTTTAATCCAATTTGATTCACCTATGCATAATGTAATGTGATGCATGATTATGCAATAAGATGGCATACAGAGAAAAGCGAATAACGAAATAAAAGGCGCAGTGAAGTATCGTGGCAAAGGTAGACCGTAGGCTTTTTATCCTTCAAAATAGAGGACCTTTAATCCAACTTACTAAGCCCATGCGCATCACATCATAATGCATATAAAAGTAAAGAAAACAATATCGGACTTCGTAAACCCGATTGAACACATATTACATTCAACCGAATATACCTCATCCGGCGCGACGAAGCACCATGGTAAAGGCTTTTCACCCCTTGAAATGGAGGACCTTTAATCCGACTTACTAAGCCCATGCACAAATGGCATAATGCATATAAAAGTAAAGACAATAATATCAAACTTTGTATACCCGATTGAACATATATTACATTCAAGCGAATAAACATCATCTGGCGTTGAAAAGCATCGTGGTAAAGGCTTTTAACCCCTCGAAATAGAGGACCTTTAATCCGACTTACTAAGCCCATGCGTAAATGGCATAATGCACATAAAAGTAAAGACAACAATAACGGACTTTGTATACTTGATTGAACACATATTACATTCAACCGAATATACATCATCCGGTGCGGCGAAGCATCATGGTAAAGGGTTTTAACGCCTCGAAATGGAGGACCTTTAATCCGACTTACTAAGCTCATACGTATCACATCATCAATATCACAAACAAATAATCGTACAGAAATTAAATGGCAGAATAAAATGCGGAAAATAAACAAACAAGATAACATAAATCGGATCATGTGCCGTTTGCTCAAGTGGTACGTGGAGTTGTATCCCAAGTATAGGCCGCATTACCATCCATTCGGAATCGGCTACGAAATTTATATCTGTGTTTCCTTCCTATATACCACAAGAGGCGACACACTTTTTGTTCATTCAAGGGCCACAACACATATTATCCACAAACGACTCAGATGCGAAAAATATTTAACAAACAATAAAAAATACAAATGAAAATAGATGTGAAAAGTACCATCAGGTCTAACCTTTTATGCCTTCTTTCGGAAGCGCGTTACAAGTTCTTCGGAAGGGCTAATACTCCGCAACTTCAATGTTTTTCCTCGCTGTTTCACTACTCGGGCTGCTATTTTTGACTCCGTTTTGATACTATTTTGCTACTGTTTTAGGGTTAGTTTCTGGATAGTTTCGGTGATTATTTTGGGGTGTTTTGTCTTGATTTAAAGTGCTAATTTTTGGACTGTTTAAGGACTGTTTTGGTTCACTGTTTTAGGTGTGTTTTAAGGCAGTTTGTGGGGTTGAGAGGTATAATTTATGGCTGTTTTTAGGACGTGATTAGAGGCAGTATGGGAGGCTATTGGCAGCAGTTTGGAGAAGGCTGGTGTAGGTAAATTATGTTAGAGGCAGACTTGTTGGACAATTATGACCCATAGCGTCACTATTTGTACAGATCATGGTGTTGTTATACAAATTAACTATGTGACAAAGGAGATTGCTATCTTATCATTTGTGATTAGATCACCTTAGATATATAAATGATAGGAGCTCCCTATTATTAGTTCCTGGATTAAGAATGATATGAGACAATATCAGTCCACAAAGGATTAATCATTAATATCCCTAGTCAGAGTATTATCGAGATTGGACATCGGTAATGCGTAAAAGACTAGTATTGCACTTGTGCACGTTGTGAGGGCATAACGGGCATAGTTCTCATATATTTAAGTATTGGATACTTATGCAAGTGTAGTAGGAGGTTGTGTTTCACCGATAGTACGGGAAACAGCTTTGCTCTGGATAGACCCCATCGGAATCCCATTGGTAGTATGACTATGTGTCTATGGGAGTCCGAAATCAGGGTATGTGTATTTGGTCTTAACCTGAGACTTGCACCGCTAATACTTACGACAATCAATAAACTTTGGTTAAGGTCGTCCAGGGCTTTAACTGGTTCTGTGTACGCCAATACTGGGTATATTGAGATTCGTAGAGTATTGGGTGTGATGTCAAGACGGAAGTATCACTCCAGTCATAGTGGAGATGATGTCACGTAGGATACGGTTTTAGTGCTCTTAAGTGCTGCGCGGCCATCGGGATATTATGACTAGGTCATGTATATCCGATTATAGAGACTAGTTACCAGACATCCGACATGTGCTTCGTACGGGGCAGACACAACTCCAGCCCCGGGCCTAGCACGTGACGATCCGATACTAGATCGATATGCACTATACGATATATACTACGCCTGATACAGATCAATATATTCCTGTAAGGATATTTCTGGAGAATTGGGTAGGCATGGTGCTTTTCTAGAAGCCAACCTTGTCTTTGAATCGGTAAAACGTAGTACTGGTACTTACGTGTTCGGATAGTCCGACGACCGAATTTACTGCCAACATATCTGGAGATCTCATGGGTCGCTTCCCAATGATACACCGATGACGTATGACTCGCATTATATATTAATCTAGGATTAATTAGAAGAGAGAAAATTAATCTGGGATTAATTACGAGATATTTTATCTAGGATAAAATATCAATTTAAGAGAGAGAACGATTAATCTGGAATTAATCGATAAATAATATATTCGATATATTAAATGAAATTGGATTTCGATTAGGAATTAAAATTAGATTTTAATTCGGGCACTTGAATTAATTTAGAATTAATTCTTGATCGACGTGATTAGTAAATTGGATTTATTAACGAGGCATCGAGAAAATCGTTAATTTAGAATTATCGAAACCGAGCTCGAAATGTGTTTGCGAAGTTACGTCGATTTTGAATCACGTGCCGCAAGTCGCATCGCAAATCACATCACAAGTCATAAAAGTCAAATCATTTTTTGGAAAAGTAACTTTGACTCTTTGACTTTGACCTTTAAGATTTGGAGGGAAATTTTGGGGGGGAAAGACTTTTAACTTTTTGGAAAAGTGAAAGCCTTTTCCTTTTCACCTTTTACCAAGGGTAAAAGGATTAAAATTAAATAAACATTATTACATTTGTTTTATTGTTTTTTGAAAGCATAAAATAAATGGTAAATGCTTTATTTAGTATTTTTGGAAAATATATAAGTGAAATGTTTGACACCTTTTCCCTTTAACCTAAACCATTTCTCCATCTCTCTTTCCACTCTCAAGTTCACGCCCAAGGCAGTGAACTGCCCAAGGTTGGCCGAAAATGATGATGCATTTTTGAGGGTTTGTGGCAAAATCCAAGTGCTAGCACACTCCTAAGAGGTATACGAAGGTGTTAGGAAACTCACCCCACGAGCCGGGAATCGTTTGACGCAAGTTCGAGGCTCAAATCATGGACCAAAACTGAAAACAGTGAGCAGTGGACTGCACTGCTATTGGCGCCACTTTGAAGGAGAAAATCACTTTGTTCTTCTTCAAATCGTCACAACCGATCGATGTGAGTATTCCGCTATCTCCTTTGATTTATTCACACTTATTATTCATGCTTGTTTGATGATCTTGGGACCTAGAATAAAACCAACAATGGCATCAAGAGCTTAGGTTCAAGCATGAAAGTTTAGGGCTTAAAATTTGGGTATTTTGTATTTGAGCATGAGTTGAATAAATTGGATGTTTAAGTGTGCTTAATACATGTTTAATTGAATATTGATTGGATCAATTTCATGAATAATGTTTGAAACATTTTTCCCCAAATATTAAAGTTGGCCTAAAATGATAAATTGGGTATTTGAATTTGAGCATGATTTTATGAAATTGGATGATTAATTAAGTGTGCTTAAATATGGTTTTGAATTGAATATTGATTGGATCAATTTCATGAAAATGTGATTTGGATCATTTTTCCCCAATTTGCTTATGGTGGCCGAATGGGATAAGCCTTTATTGTCTTGGAATTTTGATTTTTGTTCATTAGATGAATTGGAAATCATTTGGTTATATGATTTAATGTCGATTGTGTAATTGATTGGATTGAATTTGAATCGGACATAAAATCCCCAAATTGCCAAGACTTTGAAGCATAAAAATGGGTTTGATTTTTCATTAAATGTGTTTGGACATGTGATAATGAATTTGTGCATGATTAATTGTATAAATTAAGTTTTTAGAAATGTTAATTTGGGTAATTAATTAATCATGTAATACACTTTGGTAATTAATTGGAAATTTGGAATTTGGTAATTAATTATATGGGCCTTAAAATTGGATTTGGGCTTTTAAAGTTGTAAATGGGCTTATGGGCTTTGTTGTACAAAGTTGGGTTTAGGCAAATTAGATTGGATCCAATTGGGCCCAAAACCGCTTCCATAAAGCCCAAATGCGACTTAATGAACCTTTAAAGTTTAATTGGGCCTAATGGGCCGTAATTGATTTTGGCTTATGGGGTTACTCCTTGATTGGGCTTTGGTTTCCGAAGCCCATGCCTTAAAGAAATTAATCTAAAGCCCATTGGACTTGAATTAAATTGACGTTGGACGTTAATCGGGCTTTGAGACCCGTAACGATTAAATTTGGAATTTAAGTCGTAAAAGGTTTATAATAAAGTGTAATATTTAATTTGGAATTAAAATAGAGAATTAGTATTAAATACATATTAAATTGGATTTAGTTCTAGTTTAATTAATTCGAGAATTCGTACTTTGAGTACTTATTCGCAAAACGAGTTTGACTCGATCAAATCAAATCGTTGTTTGAACATTGGATGATCACTAATTATCAGATTAATTAATTTGATTAGATTGATTGATAACATGCTTGTGTGAATACTTGGTTGTGATGAATGAATAATGTATATCGGATGGATATTAGTCGGGTGGGGGCAATTTTGGAAATTGTTGTAATAAATTCGATTTATTAAATTGGACCTGCGTGTCCAGCCTTATCACCTCTACTCTCTTTGTATTGTCTTCTCACCTATCCCCTCAATGTAAATGAGGTTTCTTTAGTAAGTGTAGTGTAACGGGTAGAAGTATACAAGTGCTAGTTTGAGAGAGAAAGTGAGAGATTTGATCTAGGATCAATGTTTTAAGTATCCATTCGCATATCATTATTATTTATTTTCATATGCGCTTTATTATGTGTTTAGAATGCATGTTTAAGGGTGTATGATGATGAGACCTAACAAAGATAATAAATTGGTAGCCATTTGCACGCGAAAAACCCTCATCAAATATCATGCGTTTTTCCTTCCATTGAGTGATTCTTACTCAAGATCCGAGACTGGCATTGGGTTGTTGGCCAAAGTCAAGCCCTTTGTCCGTCGAAGATGTGTTTGAATCACGAGAGTTTTGTTCTATATTGGTGTCTTGTCCAAGTTGTGGTTTGTTGGCCAAAGTCAAGACCACTTCTTGTCCATCGACATTGATTACGAAGCTTTCCATGGTCAATGGGTCGCGCTTGACTGGGATCATTAGGTTTGTTGTGCCAAAGCCAAGGCTTAGTTGATTCAGAGGAAAAAGGTTAGGTAATACATTGGATGTATTGGCATATATGAGATATATGTTTCAGACTTGGATGTCTCCTACCGGATCTAGGAATTGGATGAGATCCAATTGATCTTAGAGATCTACCTAGTTAATTATCATACAATTTGTTGGCCAAAGTCAAGATTGTGTGATTTTAACGGGATCCTAGCCCACTAGGAAACACGGTTTCCCGAGTACTCGACAGAGGGTTAGAGGCTCGCCGAAAAATAGTGGGAGGCAAGAATTGAATTTGCAATATTCGTTTAATTAATTGCCATACGCGCTCATTCAAATTATTCATCATATAAATTAAATGTTAGTTGGACTAATATTTAAATTGTTGTTTTAATAAGCAGTTGGACTGTATTATAGTTGATTATATAATTGGATTATAGTAATCAATAATTTGAATTAGTTAATTTCAATTTAATTTGATTTTATAATTGGATTATAGTAATCAATGTAATTGAGGTTAATTGATTTAAATTATATTTGATTGTATAGTTGGACTATAATAATCAATATAATACATAGTACCACAAATCGTTGATTAAATAGTTGGACTATTAGAATCAAGATGAATGAAAGATTAGTGTTTAAAACATAATCCTAGGTGAAAATGTATTTAAACGACTATATTTTAAATTGGGAATAATTTCAGGATGGTCCTGGAAATAAATAATAAGTTACTTTATTTGATAAAATAACCTATTATGCCTAAGCCAAGAATTAAGCAAATAGTAATAGAGCATAATCTTTGGAAGATTTATGTGATGATAACTTAAGTGCTTAATTCGATATACTTGTCATAAATCTATGTTTAGATTTAAGAAGTATTAAATTGCAATAAATAACTCTTGGAGGGTTAAAGACTATTCTCGAGGAGATAAAGTCAAACTTTGCAATTAGGTAAATGGCGCAAGGCGCACCATACTTCAATATTCTAGAAACCCAAGGCTTGGCCAAAGGCTTCTGAAATATTTGAAAGGGCAAAGGCAAAATCATTTATGATCTTCTGGGAGGATAAATAAATATCCTAAAGTGACTGCCGTTTGGATATGGCAGACACGAAGGAATTAAAGAAAGGGCAAGGCTCTGACTTTAAGAATGTTTGTCAATATTATGTCTATTACTAGTATTAAAATTGGATTTTAAAATACTTAGTATGGTACATAAAATATATGGATTGATGTTCAGAATCTGCTGTGAGCAGGATACTGACTTCAAGCTGAGATTATCTGCGAATCGGAAACGAGACGAAAGTCGCTGTTTCGACGTAGAACCTAAATCCTAAGTTTAGGAACTACCTTTTGGGTATGTACTTAAATTAGGAACTGTTATAATGTAACTAGTTTGACTAGAAACATTATCTTCTATATCAGTGTTTAATCCTTGTTGCGGATAGACCTTTATATTCTAGAACACTAAAGTGTTTCATTATATAAAGAATGATATTAAGATAAACACATTAGATGTGAGTAACAGAATTTATATTTTGAATATAAATAAAATCTCAAACATATAATGACAAATATATAGCTCAAACTGATTTGATCAGTAGAGACTTATTTGTGGCATTGTTGTCTGGGACACAATTAAACAAGACTCGTATATCCACACACTTTTGAAGAGTGGGTACTAGGACTGATTTGACTATTCAAATAAAGTCTACGAATCTAGTTTACTAGGTAAAGTACCTGAAACGCTATTTACTTTTATGGTAATAGTAATAGTGCCACCGATCTGTTAGCCCTATTCATAGTGAAGTAAGTGGGCCCATATCTAGCAATGCTAGATGTGAATATGAATATTTCGTGACCTTAACGGATGTGGCATCATGTTATGTTATGTGTTTTTTTTTGAAGAACACAAATCGATAACTTTTAGAGTTTCGACATGAAGTAGACAAACAGATCGTCTAAAGTATTAAACCGTCGTGGTAAGACCGTAATGGAAAATACTTAAGCAGTAAGTTTCAAACATACGTGAAAGAGTATAGTATTCTTTCAATGAGGACTCCTCCCGAGACACGTCAGTTTGACTATGTGTCCGTAGGGAGAAACCGAATTTTTTTGGACATGATAAGGTTAATCATGAGTCGCTCTGAGCTACCATTTCCTTCAACGGATATGTATTAACAGTGCAATACTTATTTAGAATAAGGCTCCATAATAATCTGTTTGACAGATATCATATTAGATATGAACGGGAAAGAAACCGGGTTTCTCATTCCTGATGATTTGGGTATGCTAGGCATATGTTTGGATGATACAAACTAAAACCCAAATAGGATAAGTGCCAATTATAGGTTATCCTAGGGGAAACCATAATTATAGTACTTATGCATCTCACGAGAGAACAATGTTATTGTTGCTCACCATGCGGTTTTCCTAAGAGGAATACCGATATGCAGTGGTAAGTGGGAGGATGGTATAACTCGATGAAAGTCGGAGTAATACTGTTCAAGGCACAAAATCCTTAATGGAACACAGAGAGTTCATCAAGGATGAAACTATACCATTAATCTTCGAATACACAAGAACCGCGTAGATCAGAGAGAATCAGAAAACAACCTGGGGTATGGGTTTCTGATCTCACCTCATAAAGATGTCAATCTTGTTGAGGTAGACCAACCGACTACGTTTGAGGAAGTGATACAAGGTATCGACTCCCTTTTATGGCAAAGTGCCATGAGTCCAAAATGGATTCCATGTATACCAACTATGTTTGGACACTAGTTGATGTACCGCAAGGCATTATGCCTACTGGTACAGTATAAGTCTTCAGGAAGACATACATGGATGACAACATACCAACGTACAAAGCTAGGCTTTTAGCGAAAAGGTATCGTTATCAACATTGTGTTGATTACGGTTCAACCTTTTACCTGTTGCCACGGTAAATCCATTTGGATAATGCTTGCTGAAATTGTACATTTATGAAATGTGTCAGTTAAAGATCAAAATCGCTTTCCTTAAACGGAAACCTTTTGGAGGATGTTTATAACATCCTGACGATTTTGTTGTACCTAAACCAGCAAACTAGGTTTGCGGTTGTTCGATCCATGTTTGGATTGAAGCAAGCATAGGTTCTTGGAGCTGACGTTTTGATGTAATCATAATGTTTATGATTTAATTCAAACGAAAATAATTCTTGTGTATAAGGAGGTTAGTGGGAGCGCACTGACAATGAATGTCCTGTATAAATAATGATAATATATGTCATTTCTTGAAATGATATTCCCATAAAACAATCGGCGAAAGCTTGGCTTTTGAGATAATTCTTCGTAGAATTCTTAGGAGTAACAACCTTTATTATAGGAATAAAGATCTATTGGATAGATTTAAAGTTGTTAACACTCTCTGAGAAATGGTACATTTAAAATGTACGTGACCTGGTGTCTCATACGCTTTGAGCATATGGAGTCACAATCAGACCAATCCGAGTGATAGTCACTGGATTGAAGTTCATCCGTTAGTATCTTAGAGAACTAAGGATGCTGTTAGTCTATGGAGAAGGAGAACTTGAAGTGACTGGGATCACTGTAGCAAGTTTCCAAACCGATAAGACGACTAAAAGTCGCAAACGGTACTATACAGTTTGAATACGGTACAGTGAGCTGGAAATCTTCCAAGCAAGATACTGTTACCGACGATAAATAACAAATGCGGATTATTGCTGCAGCTGAGGCAGCAATAGAAGCCATCTGGGTCAATAAATAAATCTAATTGATTAGATATAGTTCTGTTAGCGGCTGAGCTGGGCGTCAGCACAGGCTAAAGAATTAATGGTCTCATCAACGATCCAGATACATACTTCGATATTCATCTGATTCGTTCGGATCATACATCATGGTGATGTGATGATCGAATAAATCGCGTCAGACGATAATCATATAAATCCGCTGACGAAAACCTTTTCTCAGCAATTTGAGCGAACCGTACATAGTTCGGGGTGTTGGCACTCGAGTGACTGGCTATAGGCCAAGTGGGAGATTGTTGGACAATTATGACCCATAGCGTCACTATTTGTACAGATCATGGTGTTGTTGTACAAATTAACTATGTGACAAGGAGATTGCTATCTTATCATTATGATTAGATCACCTTAGATATATAAATGATAGGAGGTCCCTATGATTAGTTCCTGGATTGAGAATGATATGAGACAATATCAGTCACAAAGGATTCATTAATATCCCTAGTCAGAGTATATCGAGATTGGACATCGGTAATGCGTAAAAGACTAGTATTGCACTTGTGCACGTTGTGAGGGCATAACAGGCATAGTTCTCATATATTTAAGTATTGGATACTTATGCAAGTGTAGTAGGAGGTTGTGTTTCACCGATGGTACGGGAAACAGCTTCGCTCTGGATAGACCCCCTCGGAATCCCATTGGTAGTATGACTATGTGTCTATGGGAGTCCGAATCAGGGTAGGTGTATTTGGTCTTAACCTGAGACTTGCACCGCTAATACTTACGACAATCAATATACTTTGGTTGAGGTCGTCCAGGGCTTTAACTGGTTCTGTGTACGCCAAATCTGGGTATATTGAGATTCGTAGAGTATTGGGTGTGATGTCAAGACGGAAGTATCACTCCAGTCATAGTGGAGATGATGTCACGTAGGATACGGTATTAGTGCTCTTAAGTGCTGCGCGGCCATCGGGATATTATGACTAGGTCATGTATATCCGATTATAGAGACTAGTTACCAGACATCCGACATGTGCTTCGTACGGGGCAGACACAACTCCAGCCCCAGCCTAGCACGTGACCATCCGATACTAGATCGATATGCACTATACGATGTATACTACGCCTGATACAGATCAATATATTCCTGTAAGGATATTTCCGGAGAATTGGGTAGGCATGGCGCTTTGCTAGAAGCCAACATCCTTGTCTTGTGAATCGGTAAAACGTAGTACTTGGTACTTACGTGTTCGGATAGTCCGACGACCGAATTTACTGCCAACATATCCGGAGATCTCATGGGTCGCTTCCCAATGATACACCGATGACGTATGACTCGCATTATTATTAATCTGGGATTATTAGAAGAGAGAGAAAATTAATCTGGGATTAATTGCGGAGAATTTTATCTAGGATAAATATCAATTTAAAGAGAGAGAACGATTAATCTGGAATTAATCGATAAATAATATATTCGATATATTAAACGAAATTGGATTTCGATTAGGAATTAAAATTAGATTTTAATTCGGGCACTTGAATTAATTTAGAATTAATTCTCGAGCGACGTGATTAGTAAATTGGATTTATTAACGAGGCATCGAGAAAATCGTTATTTAGAATTATCGAAACCGAGCTCGGAATGTGTTTGCGAAGTTACGTCGATTTTGAATCACGTGCCGCAAGTCGCATCGCAAATCACATCGCAAGTCATAAAAGTCAAATCACTTTTTGGAAAAGTAACTTTGACTCTTTGACTTTGACCTTTAAATTTGGAGGGAAATTTTGGGGGGAAAAGACTTTTAACTTTTTGGAAAGTGAAAGCCTTTTCCTTTTCACCTTTTACCAAGGGTAAAGGATTAAATAAACATTATTACATTTGTTTTATTATTTTTTGAAAGCATAAATAAATGGTAAATGCTTTAGTATTTTTGGAAAATATATAAGTGAAATGTTTGACACCTTTTTCCCTTAACCTAATCCATTTCTCCATCTCTCTTTCCACTCTCAAGTTCACGCCCAGGCAGTGAACTGCCCAAGGTGGCCGAAAATGATGATCATTTTTGAGGGTTTTGTGGCAAAATCCAAGTGCTAGCACACTCCTAAGAGGCATACGAAGGTGTTAGGGAAACTCACCCACGAGCGGGAATCGTTTGACGCAAGTTCGAGGCTCAATTCATGGACCAAAACTGAAAACAGTGAGCAGTGGACTGCACTGCTATTGGCGCCACTTTGAAGGGAGAAATCACTTTGTTCTTCTTCAAATCGTCACAACCGATCGATGTGAGTATTCCGCTATCTCATTTGATGTATTCACACTTATTATTCATGCTTGTTTGATGATCTTGGGACCTAGAATAAAACCAACAGCTTGGTTAGGGGTTGTTGTTTATATTGTTATGGTGAGTGTGTGGTTGAGTGGCTTGTATCGTTTGATGTTGAGAAGACGTGAAGCAGTGGTTCTTTGTGGCGTTGTCCAGTTCATGAGGGTGTGTAGAGTTGGCGAATTGAGTGGCAGTGGTGGGCTTGTTCACGTAGATAATGGCTTGTGGGTGTTGGCTTTAGTCGGTGATGGTGGAGATGCAGGGTAAGTGGCTTGCTGTTACGTGGGTAATGGCTACGTGGGCTGGTTATGTTTGGTGTTTGTTGCTGATTGAGAGCCTGAGGGAGAGGTGGAAGAAGCGTGAAGGCTGCTTGAAGAATCAGTGGAGGTGTCTTGTTACCCTTGGCTGGCTATTGCTTCACGTCAAAGCAGGGTTTTTTTGTTGGTTTTTTCGTTGTGCCGTGTGCATTAGATAGGGTTAGGGTTTCATTATGTTGAGAGTTGTCGTGAGTGTTCAAGAGAGGAATACGGTTTAGTTTGTGTTATATTTTATATTGAGATGGTAGGGGAATTAGGGTTTGCATGGGTTTGATAGTGTCTTACAAGGAAAACATATATTTTAATTGGGAACATGATTTGTTTAAATTAGGAATAGGTTTATTTGATTTATTTTAATTTAGTATGCGATTTTTTAGATTAGGAATTTAGTTTAATTTAATTTAATTTAATTATTTTTAATTTAATTTAATTTGTGACATGTTTTAATTATTTCTTGGGTTGGGCTTGAGTGAGATGGGCTTGGTGTGTGCCTTAGTGATGGTTTGGGCCAAGGTTAAGTGAATTTTAAAACAAAGGTCCACAAGCGAGCCTGAAGCTAAACAGATGAGTTAAATCCGACAAAATACTGATTTCTGTCTTTTCCCTTCCGACGACTGTTTCCTACGACTTCCGTAACTTAAAAGGTAGTGCCTCCAAATGAGACTCATCATCGGGACTTGCATGCAAAAATACAGTGCCTACAGTCACCCCCACTTTGATGGGACTTGTGCACTGTGTGACAATGACAATCCTATCAAAGTACGTGCAATGCATTTTTTACTTACCTGGTTCGCCAGCTGTTGCTTAACTTACTTGTAATCCTGAGATCCTTTGACCTTTGGGCTTTGTTCCCAACCTGTTTTGAAAGTGGGCTTTATTCCCCTAGATTTTGTTCCTGAATTGTGTAGAGATAGGGCTTTATTCCCTAGGCTTTGTTCCTGAACTGCTTTGAAAGTGGGCCTTATTCCCCTAAGCTTTATTCCCGAGCTGTTTTGAGATAGTGTTTTAATCCCCTATGCTTTGTTCCTGAATTGTGTCAAGATAGGACTTTATTCCTCTGGGCCTTGTTCCCGAACTGTTTTGAAATTGGGTTTTATTCCTCTAGGCTTTATTCCCGAACTGTTTTGAAAGTGAGCTTTTTTCCCCTAGGCTTTGTTCCCGAATTGTGTAGAGATAGAGCTTTATTCCCCTGGGTATTGTTCTCGAGTTTGCTGAATGTAGTCTTTATTCCTGAATTGTACTGAATGTGGACTTTATCCCCGATCTGAGCTGACTGTGTGGCTTTGTTCCCGAGTTTGCTGAATGTAGGCTTTGTTTATGAATTGTACTGAATGTGGGCTTTATCCCCGATTTGAGCTGACTGTGTGGCTTTGTTCCTGAATTGTGTCAAGATAAGGCTTTATTCCCTAGGCTTTGTTCCTGAACTGTGTTGAGATAGAGCTTTATTCCCCTGGGCATTGTTCCCGAACTGTTCTAAGGTAAAGCTTTGTTCCCTTAGGCTTTGTTCCCGAATTTTGTCAAGATAAGGCTTTATTCCTCTGGGCCTTGTTCCCGAACTGTTTTGAAAGTGGGCTTTATTCCTCTAGGCTTTGTTCCCGAACTGTTTTGAAAGTGGGCTTTATTCCCCTAATCTGTTGACTGTGGGCTTTGTTCCCTGATTGTCATACCCGGCGAGACTGATACTGAATATGGGCATTATTCCCAGAGTGTCATACCCGGCAAAACTAATACCGTATCTCCATACCCGGAGTGCCATACCCAGCAAAACTGATTCTGATAATGATGTGGGCCCCCCAGAGTGCCATACCTGGAAAAACTGATACTGATGTGTCTCCATACCCGGAGGGCCATAACCGGTAAAACTGATTCTGATAATGATGTGGGCCTCGCCGCCAGAGTGCCATACCCGGTAAAACTGATACTGATGAGTCTCCGTACTCGGAGTGCCATACCCGGCAAACCTAATTCTGATAATTATGTGGGCCTCGGCCCCAGATTGCCATACCCTGTAAGGCTACTACTCATGCTAATGATTCACTTCAACATATTGTATTGCTTTTTCTCGAGATAATCTGATAGTTAGACATATTTACGTCCTCAAAGAATGCCTCACGTCGAAACCTGAGAACCTTCAAAGCACTTAATATACTCAACTCTGATCGTCTGAATGGGTGATCTGAACTAGACTCCCAGTGTGTGTGTGCCAAGGCTCTTTCGCAGCTTCATCCTTAAGTACGCCGACTCGATGATTTCATCTCAGAGAATCGGATCGGTGGGTCTAACCAACCTGGATGTCTTAATTACATTCTGTGATTACTTCAGCATATTCAACATAATATGGTTTTCTTCATTTTGCTCTTGTCTCTTTCTTTTCATTCTTTTTTCTTTCTCTTTTCCTTTTTTTCTTTTTCTATTTCTCTTTTCTTTCCTCTTTTTCTTTTTCTGACACACATACCCTTTAAGGTAGCATTTCTCCTCATGGTGGTCCTAATACTCGCCCATGGGTAGCTTCACGCTTATCAGTTATAGGCGGCCTATTTATTTTCTTTCTTCTTTTTATCACAAAGAATTTTCTTTTTTTTCTGACCATATCATATATCGTAGCATAAGTAAACCAGGGTGGACATATAGGCAAACAGTCATTCACCGATCCACCATCTCTTCAACTAGTCATCTCGTTAACCACTCGGGCTTCTACTGTTGAGATCCTGTAATCAAGTGCTTGCTAATCTAGTGGAGATCAATCCATTCAGAATATTGGACGAGAGCACGTCTCGTACTTATCCTTTCTAAGATTTCTTCTTTCAGCATACAATGTCATCACCGGACATACGCTTAACCATCAAAGACTTCTCTCTCTCTTCTTTTTTTTTTCTTTTTTTCCCTCACTCATTTCGAAGAATTCTTCATTTCAATTGCTGATAATATGGGCTTCGCCCCCTAAGATCCATTCCCGAAACTCAAACTCATGTAATGAATTTTGAGGATAGAGTTATGTAAAATACTTCAGATTGAATATATTTGAACATGTCAAAAATGTTCAATCTACGTTTCATCAGAACTAATTGAAAATTCTTGATACTTTCAAGATGTTCAATATGTGTTCCTTCAGAAACACGTAACTAAGTTATGACAATTCATAAACTAAGTTACGAAGCAAAGTAAACTACCTTAAGCAATTAAAATTTATTAAACTACATACATCCAATGTATCAGTTAAATAAATCTGGTGGTCCAATGATAATCATTGGTTAAAAGAGATCTTAATCACCTTCATGAATACAATATTCATTAAATGGATAAGGATGTGTGGTATGATCTCATATCAAACTATCATTTACCATACGGAATAAGCATCTAATGCTTAAGTGATTAAACTCATAAAGCACCATTCTAAATTATTTACTTTTACCGAATAATTTTCTTAATGTTTATTTTTACGTCAATGACACTACTAGTTATATTTAAAATATATATAACAATTGTTTATAAAGAACAAGTAACTATCCATTAATCGCAAGTTATCAAAAATCAAAATAATCATTAAATAATATTTTTTAAATAACTAGACGGGAGATCTGGTATCTAATACCTATAGTTGAAGTATTGTGAAAATCGATATTTTCTATACACAACTGTACGCATCTCCTTTCTTTAGCTTTACTATTTGTATTCGACTATTCACAACAATTACAAATAATTGATTAGCAAATTGTGTCAGACACATTGCCTCTAAAGGTAATTAAAGCTAAGAAACGTCATTAATGGATAAACAAATACCTAATGGGGCTTTTTTAATGCCAGTCAAAAATCTTGAGACAAGAACTAATTTATGTCAATTCTTACTGCATAAAAAACTATTCTCTCTAAAGTATTATATCCTAAAAGGGATATTTATCTAGATTATCTATCATGACTTAGAAACTAAGTCATTAACCATCTTGATTTTTCAAGAAAATCGGAACAACAATTCCCGATGGTTTAGACCAATCTAATAATATCCTAATCTAGTAGTATCTAGAACCTATTTTAGAATCACTGCAACCAAGAGTCAAGTCAGATAACATATCAAAATATGTGTGCAGTGAATTAAAAATTTAATTCTATCTAATATAGATTAAGCAAAACAAACATGCGACAATTTTCATAATATTGCACACTTCTTAAGTTATGGAATATTTTAAACTTAGCAGTGTCTCCCACTATTTTACGTAATACCGTAATCCACAACGGAAAAACAAGAATTCAATAATTAAATCGAATTCCATAATGGGAAGTGGACCCATGAATATATTTCAACTCACAACAGAGGCATGTTGACTGTAGGGAACGTCTTCCCCCGCGCAGCGGAAGCGGTGAGGCTCACGAACCGAAATTGAAAATTTTTCCTGCTCTTCCCTTTCCTTGGCCGAACCACACCAGTGGATTCACTGATGTTTTGGACAAAATCTCAGCCCCGAAATAGCCCCGAAATAGTCCCCGAAATAGCGGACTGTTTTGGACCCGTTACACACGCGAACTGCACTTAATTGCAGGTCTGATTTGCGCCACTTACTGTATGATTTCAGGTGTGATTTTTCACCAAAAATCACTCCTAACACAGCCCTAAAATTACCCCAAAGTGTTTCCCCAAAACCCGAATGAAAACCAAACAAAACCGAGCTCCCTGGAACCCTGAAATTGCGCAAACAGCAGGGAATTATGTGGCTCACTGCCGTGAACTATAGGTGATGGTTTGGGGATGTTTTTCAACGTCACGAGGTCTTCCGAACTATGTCTCGACACTAACGGAGGGTAGTGTGGGCTACACTCATAAATAATCTCTAAAATGGTTTAGAGAAAGATCACACAAACCGAATAGAAATCTCAACTTTTGAGAGCTTGAAGAAGAAGATGCAGGCTAGGGTTTCTAAAAGCTTAGATCTGAAAAATTAAAACATAATTTTTCTTTTATACTTATGGTTAATTTGTTTCATAAAAGAAATCAACCACTAGTCTTCCATTCTTCTTTAAATTCGGCCAAGGGGGGGGATTAGGAATCCTTGTTTTATTTTGCGTCCAAAATTAAACAAATCTTCTCCCTATAGGGCTTATAGAATTCGGCCAAGGGGGGTATAATTTGGATTTGATTTTGTTTCCAAAACAAACAAATCCTATCCCTAATATAATACTAGGAATTTCGGCCAATGAGGGATTTTAATTAGGATTTGATTTTGTTTCCTAAACAAACAAATCCTATTCCTTATCCAATAAGGAATCCTACCTTGGTAATAATTCTTAGCCTTATTAAATTATATCATATATAATTTAATATTCTAATTTAATAATTATCATATAATTATTAATACTTTATATTAACTTTTAATATAAAGTCTCATGTGTGATATAATTATATAATTAATCATATTAATAATATTTATTCCTTGTGTGAGTATATAATTAGACCATCCAATTATATTAGCTCCGCTAAAGTAAATCGAGCTAGCACAGGGACCAAGTGGACCTACGGTTCTGAGCTCCAATAATCTCGAAATATTAATTAAGCTCTTAATTAAATATTCCAAATTATTAACTCCGGGTTATTCCACTGAAAACCCGAAGTTGCACTCTCGTTGTCGTAGATGAAATATTAAGCCGAACCAAGTCGGTGTCCACCGATATAGTCATTGCATACGAAATGATCCTTCATGTCCGTTATACCCCTCTAATTATTTTTATCTTAAGTACCATTGATTCTCTAATGAACGATTTATTCATAACTGTTATGAATATTAATCTTTCTATTCGTAACAGAAAGACTTGAGCGCTCAAATCGTTCAAGTACCGAATCAACCCTTAAGAGAGATATTCATCTACTTCTCGTAAGAATGAGTGAATTCCATTTCTATGTAAAACGTTCCCAGCTACATAACAGACTATGCCCCCAAAGTACGTAGTTATTGGTTGGGATTGCAACACCAACCTCACCTTTGTAAATCAAAGGACATATCCCACCATGCAGGAGTTCGTAGTACACTCAGGATTAAGATCAATCCATATATGACCATCAAGTAGATTGAAATGACTTTCTATGTTTAACGGATATTATCAGAATGTCATTTCTATCTGGGTCCAGTCTTATATGATCACATCATATAAGGTGCCTCCATTCTCATGTCTCTACATGGACGATTCGGATTAAGATCGCCATCCAAATATAGAATGGACCGCAGCTATAGATAAACCACAAACAAAGTACCCAGTTTGTTTGCTCTCTATGGACTATTTAAGATTACTAACTTCATACTTGAATCCTCTGGTGTATGACACTCATACACCAAGTATGAAGGTACACAAGTAATCTACGGTATATAAAAAGATATATAATATGCGAAAAACAAACAATTTGATAAATATATAATGCATCTTATTATTTCAATAAGGACATGAAACCCTTTACATCACATGTAGCTCTAGGGCATACATCCCAACAATCTCCCACTTGCACTAGAGCAAATGAGACATGTCACGTAAACCTAGACCATCTAGGTGACCATCAAAGACTTTAGCCGGTAAGGTAGTAGTAAACAGATCAGCCAGGTTCTTTGAATTTCCATTCTATATGGTTTCCTCTCTTTTGGCTTATTGGTTCACTTGAATTTCCCATTGCACCACTATTATCGCTATAAAGTGTGAGTGGTTTTTCCATATTTGGAACAACTTCCAGATCTCCCAAGAATTTACGAAGCCAGACTGCTTCTTTAGCTGCTTCCCAAGCTGCTACATATTCAGCCTCCATGGTGGAGTCTGAAGGGGTTATTTAGGGGGTGAATCCGGTAACGCAGCGGAAGCGGTGAAAATCCGATTTTCAAATTTCAAAACCTTTTCTCGGATAAATTAAATAAACATATTTATTTAATATTCCAATAATCAAATTATGAAACAAAATTTCAAATGAATCATATTCAAGTGAAATTACCAAATTACCCTTATATGGTATTTTGTCCATTTTAGTCCGAAATTGATCCAATCAATTTTGAATGATTCTAAATCATTTCTAAGATGAACTTAGCATGTTCAAAACATCAAAACACCAAAAGCTACAAAAAACCCCAAATTTGGATCCTTGGCCGAGAGCACCATTTGGTGTCCAAGTTGACCATTTGGTCATTTCATGCTTCAAAACTCATCCAAATGAAATCCAATCAACATGAAACTTTGCATGCATCATATACACACCCAAATGCTCAACATATATGAAAACCCCCAAATTTGGAATTAGTTAAAAACCCTAATTTTTCAATTTCCTCAAATTGGACAAATTAGGCCAATTACATTAAATCAAATGTTTCAATCATCAATCTTTCATCCAATTCAAGTCTCAACACAATGAAACAACTCAAGATCAAATCTAGGTCATTTAAGAGTGGGTCAACAACTCTAGAATAGCAACATGGTTTCATAAACCTTAAAAGAATACATATAACTACACTAGTTACATTCTTTGTTCATCATACATGCTCAACACTTTCAACAAATTTTCCATCATCAAAAACACAAGAAATAAAGAAAAAAGAATAACTTAAGAAACTCACAAGATGTAGCCTAGATCCTACGGAACAAATTCCTTTCTAATAGTAAGTTTAAGAAACTTACAAAATCCAAGCTTTTTCTTTAAGTTTATCTTTTCTCCTTCACTTTCTTTCTTTGTCTTTCTTCAATGGAGTTTTGTTTTTGGTAAAGTGTATATTAGGTTAAGTGAAATGAAAAATCAAAAACAATTTATATGTGTAACAATTACACCTTGGCCGAAATTCATGGCCAAATTCAAGAAATTGTAATTTCAATTTAATTTCAATTATCATTAAATCAACTTGCACAAATATCATACAAACTACTTTATTAGATATTTATTTAAAGTCAACAAAGGCAACTAATGTCATTTAATCATATTATCCTATTGTAAAATATTTATATTTTAATTAATTTAATCATTTAACAATTAAATAATTAATTAATTAATCAAATACAAATATATTAAATATATGTACAATATTTACATTAAATATTATAAACATATATTCATTTAGGAAATAAGTCAAATATCTCATTTTGACTATTAATTAATGTGTATTTAAATTAATCAAGTATTAAATGTAAATACACAATAATTACGTAAATGACTATCCAGTCCCTTTTGCACGTATCTTGCGTTCAACCTTTAAACGACTTTATATAATACAATATTATTTATTTATGTTGCTCTAGTGCTCTACGAGTATGTTTCATTATTGAGACTCTCTAGGTTCAGTAATCCGTCACGAAATCAAATTTCATGTCCATAATCTATCCACCCATAGATTATGACGATCACGGATAATCTCGCTAACCATACAGGTCGAGGTCATGGCAAATGTATAATTCCTCCGTCACAGGTATCCGGATAAATCCCAGAGATATAGATGTAAACGTCAAATCTCTATCGGGACTATCCAGTCGACTATTCTATTAGCAATCTCAAAAGATTGTTAGAACTAGCTTCTAAACTTACCACGGGCCCATGGTTTTTCTGATTGCTAATCATATGGACTACCTATGCTCTGGTACACAGAACTGACGGATCCTATCTTGACACACATAGGACACCCTGAGGATCTATCTACCACAACGAACAGGCGGTGGTCTGATCTAAATAGATCGGTGACGTGAGACTGCCATCTAAGTGTAGAAGATGTCTCATGTGCCCACAATGGCATCTCAAGTCTAAGAATCACAAGTGCTACTCAACCCGAGAAGATTCTTATTGACGCTGGTGTACCATCCATTAAGAATCTTCGGTGAGTCGTTCAGTGTTTATCCACTATAAACACCTACACGTCTATACTAGTCTCCAAGACTTATGGTTCATTGAGAAACCATTGGAATCATATATTCCAGTATACGACATGTACTGGTCTCAACGGGTTTACTATACTGACCAAGTAGTGTAAACCTTTACCAGGAACTGTCTGAGAATGACAACGTCATGATACGACTCAATGTCCGTTGCGACGCTTTTGCAACTGTACCATGACTAATCATTCTAAGGTCATTACGTCTTTACCATATAATAGATAGATTATATTATAGAAACTGCATATATTATTACTATAATAATGTTTTACAGAAGTATTTAACAAAATACAACCGGGAATTGGCGCTCTGAGCACCAACCCCTACAGAGTCGGCAATGCAAGATTGCTTTATACTCCGCAAACAATAGCCCCCCACCTAGGGTGAACACTGATCCAGATATTGATTTCCTGGAATCGACATCTGTTTGAAAATCAGAATCTGTATTTCTCTTAGGATCATATCCCTCCAGAATACACTAGTATACAATCTCTCGTTCTCTTTAGATATTTGAAATGTGTTTCACAGCCACCCAGTGATCCAATCCCGGATTTGACTGAAACCTACTGACTACTCCCACTGCAAAACAGATGTCCGGTCTCGTGCATAACATGGCACATGAGACTACCAACTGCTGAGGCGTATGGGATATGTCTCATTTCCTCAATGCCTTGAGGTGTCTTAGGAGAATGTTCTTTCGACAAATGAATTCCATGCCGATAAGGCAGATTGCCTTTCTTGGAATTTTGCATCCCGAATCGCACAAGTATCTTGTCGATGTAGGATGCCTGAGACATAGCTAACAGTCGTTTCTTGTGATCTCGAAGTATCTGGATCCCAAGAATATAACTGCCTCTCCCAAATCTTTCATTTGGAATGCTCAGCTAGCCAGTTTTTAACGTCTGATAATATCTTCACATCATTCCCAATGAGTAAGATGTCATCAACGTACAAAACAAGAAAAACCACCTTCCGTCAATGACGCGCTTGTATACACAAGGCTCATCAACATTCTGCTCAAAATCATAGGACTTGATCTTCGTATCAAATCTTATGTTCCAAGATCGAGATGCCTGCTTGAGTCCATAAATAGACCTTTGCAGTTTGCAAACTTTTTGCTCTTGACCTAGGGCGGTGAACCCTTCTGGTTGTATCATATAGATACTTTCATCAAGATTGCCATTCAAGAATGCAGTCTTGAGGTCCATTTGCCAGATTTCATAGTCATAATATGCGGCTATGGATAGAAGAGTGCGGATGGATTTTAGCATAGCTGCTGGCGAGAAAGTTTCCTCATAGTCAACTCCCTCTTTCTGGGTATAACCATTGGCCACTAGTCTAGCTTTGAAGGTCTGTACCTTCCCATCTGATCCCCTCTTCCTCTTGTAGATCCACTTGCAACCTATGGGTTTCACTCTATCAGGTTGGTCTACAATTTCACAGACTGAGTTGGAGTACATCGACTCAATCTCCAGGTTTATGGCTTTGAGCCATTCTTCTTTGTCATGATCATCCATTGCACTACTGTAGGTCAATGGATCATCTACACCATCGCTGGAGGCGACAACCTATGCCTCTCCAACCCCTAAGTAGCGATCAGGTTGTCGTACAACCCTCCCACTACGTCTGGGTGGTAGATCATTCTGAATTGGAAGTATCTGAATATTAGATGTCGAAGGTGCTATGTATTCTTATTTCAACTCACAACAGAGGCATGTTGACTGTAGGGAACGCCTTCCCCCGCGCAGCGAAAGCGGTGAGGCTCACGAACCGAACTTGAAAAATTTTTCTGCTCTTCCCTTTGCTTGGCTGAACCACACCAGTGGATTCACTGATGTTTTGGACAAAATCTCAGCCCCGAAATAGCCCCGAAACAGTCCCCGAACAGCCCCCTAAACTGCAGTGAATTAGCGGACTGTTTTGGACCCGTTACACACGCGAACTGCACTTAATTGCAGGTCTGATTTGCGCCACTTACTGTATGATTTCAGGTCTGATTTTTCACCAAAAATCACTCCTAACACTGCCCTAAAATTACCCCAAGTGTTTCCCAAAAACCCGAATGAAAACCAAACAAGACCGAGCTCACTGGAACCCTGAAGTTGCGCAAACAGCAGGGAATTATGGGGCTCACTGCCGTGAGCTATAGGTGATGGTTTGGGGATGTTTTTCACGTCACGAGGTCTTCCGAACTATGTCTCGACCTAACGGAGGGTAATGTGGGCTACACTCACAAATAATCTCTAAAATGGTTTAGAGAAAGATCACACACACCGAATAGAAATCTCAACTTTTGAAAGCTTGAAGAAGGAGATGGAGGCTAGGGTTTCTAAAAGTTTAGATATGAAAAATTAAAACATAATTTTTCTTTTATACTTATGGTTAATTTGTTTCATAAAAGAAATCAACCACTAGTCTTCCATTCTTCTTTAAATTCGGCCAAATGGGGGGATTAGGAATCCTTGTTTTATTTTGCTTCCAAAATTAAACAAATCCTACTCCCTATAGGACTTATAGAATTCGGCCAAGGGGGTATATTTTGGATTTGATTTTGTTTCCAAAACAAACAAATCCTATCCCTAATATAATACTAGGAATTTCGGCCAATGAGGGATTTTAATTAGGATTTGATTTTTATTTCCTAAACAAACAAATCATATTCCTTATCCAATAAGGAATCCTACCTTGGTAATAATTCTTAGCCTTATTAAATTATATCATATATAATTTAATATTCTAATTTAATAATTATCATATAATTATTAATACTTTATATTAACTTTTAATATAAAGTCTCATGTGTGATATAATTAATATTATTAATCATATTAATAATATTTATTCCTTTTGTGAGTATATAATTAGACCATCCATTTATATTAGCTCCGCTAAAGTAAATCGAGCTAGCACGGGGACCAAGTGGACCTACGGTTTTGAGCTACAATAATCTCGAAATATTAATTAAGCTCTTAATTAAATATTCTGAATTATTAACTCCGGGTTATTCCACTAAAAACCCGAAGTTGCACTCTCGTTGCCGTAGATGAAATATTAAGCCGAACCAAGTCGGTGTCCACCGATATAGTCATTGCATACGAATTGATCCTTCACGAATATCTCGTAATTAGAGCTGGGTCATAATGTCCGTTATACCCCTATAATTATTTTTATCTTAAGTACCATTGATTCTCTAATGAACGATTTTTTCATAACTGTTACGAATATTAATCTTTCTATTCGTAACAGAAGGACTTGAGCGCTCTAATCGTTCAAGTACCGAATCAACCCTTAAGAGAGATATTCATCTACTTCTCGTAAGAATGAGTGAATTCCATGTCTATGTAAAACGTTCCCAGCTACATAACAGACTATGCCCCCAAAGTATGTAGTTGTTGGTTGGGATTGCAACACCAACCTCACCTTTGTAAATCAAAGGACATATCCCGCCATGCAGGAGTTCGTATAGTACACTCAGGATTAAGATCAATCCATATATGACAATCAAGTAGATTGAAATGACTTTCTATGTTTAACAGATATTATCAGAATGTCATTTCTATCTGGGTCCAGTCCTATATGATCACATCATATAAGGTGCCTTCATTCTAATGTCTCTACATGGACGATCCGGATTAAGATCGCCATCCAAATATAGAATGGACCTCAGCTATAGATAAACCACAAATAAAGTACCCGATTTGTTTTCTCTCTATGGACTATTTAAGATTACTAACATCAGACTTGAATCCTCTGGTGTATGACACTCATACACCAAGTATGAAGATACACAAGTAATCTACGGTATATAAAAAGATATATAATATGTGAAAAAAAAAAAATTTGATAAATGAATAATGCATCTTATTATTTCAATAAGGATATGAAACCGTTTACATCACATGTAGCTCTAGGGCATACATCCCAACATTGACAAGTGTAACATCCCACCTAAGCCAGGATGTTACCAGCAGGAGACAGGCTAACCCTGCCTCCATAAGCCTCTGATTCAGACGAAATTTCGGCATTATGTATGCAGAACATCATACAACCTGGCTCATAGCCAGAACCATGAGACAACCTGTTATGCAACTCAACATAAATGCAATCATCATCTAGGCCTCAGGCCTGAACTCAATGAACCAAAGTAAATCACTTGGCCTCAGGCCAGAACTCAACATAAAACCATACTAATACATTACTCATACATATGAGATACAAGAGAAAATACAAATACAAATACAAAGGTCGTGAAGACCCACAACTCAACCCAGGACTCAATGACTTCCTTGACTCTAATTAGGGTGGTCCACTGTCTTCAAAGTCTTCACTGAAATCTTGTTGGCACAGTATGTCTTCTAATGAACTGCAAAACTAACAAATTGTTGTGGTGTGAGTCATAAGAATCAGTAAGTAATCATACATGTGTTTTAATAATAAAACTTCATACTTAAATATAATCTTAACTTATATCATAGCCATAAACGTAATTGGAAAAGAAAACCTCAGTTGATAAATTAATTATCTTCTTTACTTATAACTCATATACAAAAACTGTATCATGAAATCTTTCTAATGTCACATCTCAACTTTCATTATGTATTCACTTATGCACATTCTGTGACCTTTATTACCGGCAGAACCCATAAGTAGCCCCCTGAACTCTTATCCAACATTTCATTAGCCCATCAAATTTTTATTTTCACCCATTAGCCCACTGAACTTTTAAAAATTGTGTATCCAGCCCATTTACGTAACGCCGTTCCGCGCGTGTAACGAACGGACCGTTAAGTGAGATTGTTCAGATTCTTTTCAGTGCCACGTAGACTTTTATAATACATCTCATTAGCCCCCTGAACTTTTATAATACATCCCATTAGCCCCCTGAATTTTTATAATACATCCCATTAGCCCCCCGAACTTCAATATTTTACCTATAAGCTTACATAACTCTCAAAAATGATGTTAAAAACTCTTTATAACTACATAAATCATCATCAACACAATCATGTCTTGAAAAAAATTACAAATGATCTATTTAATTTCATTTGAACATTAATCAACACTACTAAAAAAAAGAAATTTTTATTTTTAAAAAAAAATAATAAAACACAATCATATCTAATTTTTAATAAATAATTTTATAATAAAGGTGATGCAAAATATTAATTGTTGATAATTTAAGTACCATGAATTTGTGTTTAATATGTTTAGTCACCTTTATTCTAAAATTATTTATTAAAAATTAGATATGATTGTGTAAAAATTAGATATGATTGTGTTTTACTATTATTTTTTTTAAAAAAAATTAAATTTTTTTTTTTTTTCGTAGTGTTGATTAATGTTCAAATGAAATTAAATAGACCATTTGTAATTTTTTCAAGACATGATTGTGTTGATGATGGTTTATGTAGTTATAAAGAGTTTTTAACATCATTTTTATAATTATGTAGGCTTATAGGTAAATATTGAAGTTCAGGGGACTAATGAGATGTATTATAAAAGTTCAGGGGGCTAATGGGATGTGTTCTGTTATATTTACACGGTTGGCTGCCACGTCACCAACTCCAAACGGAAAAAATCTGACGTGGACGGTAAATGGAACGGCGCGTTACACTGAATGAGTTTGTTACACCATTTTTAAAAGTTCAGTGGGCTAATATGTGAAAATAAAAGTTCGATGGGCTATTGAGATGTCGGATAAAAATTCAGTGGGCTAATTATGGGTTCTGCCTTTATTACCTTTATAAGGTCCTTAATTACTAATCTTAGTTTTGAAATTTCCTAACCTCTTAAGACTCACATTAACTTACCATTCGTTCACACTCCACATCTTCGTCATATAATTGTTTATAAACTAATCATAGCACAAAACTAATTCATATTTTTTTTACCTCTCTTAACTGTTACCTATTAACATCGCATATCTCGTACATATTTATTCCATCATGCATCACAATCACATAATACATATATAGTATAATCAAATTTTATTATGTATTGAATTCACTTAATCACTTACATATGCTACAAATAATATATTTTCATGTAATAACTTGATCATGTACCTTAAACATCTATAATACACATCAAGCTTTTTATATTCTAATCACGTTTCTGTTGCGCTAACTCTAATATCTCATTTGATCTCTGTATACTCTTTGCTAATTCAGCTCAGGCATCTATTATAACTTTCTTTCTTTTATTTTCTTGAAATATCATCAAATCGGTATTATAAATTATTCTTCTATCAAACATTCATCAAACTATCCTCAATTGTAAATAGGTGGATATGTAGTCATGTTTCAATGCTCTAGTATTTACTTAAGGGTTCTTCCTATGTAAACATACAACTTATACAGACTTTTATCATGTATAAATATAAATGTAATAATGTTATAATGCCTATTATCAGCCATATGCATCATAAATGATTCTAGAATGTGATTTATATGCATGACTTGTAAACTACTTCTACTTTAACATGTCATACTACTTCAGAAAAATATTTCTTGAAAAACTTTTCTGAAAAACTTTTCTGAAAAACTGATTTCTGAAAACTCACTTTTGAAATTATGTTGGAAAGTCTCTTAATAAAAATTATCTTTCTGGAAATATACTTTAAATTTCTGGTTCCTAGAAACTATTTCTAAAATCTGTCTTTGGAAACTTCCTTTTCTTAAAGATCTTTCCAAAAACTATAACTGAAAACTGAAAAACTATTTTTAAATTTTGTTTTTGAAATCTTGTACTGAAAGGATGAAATCTGAAAATTGAAAATCTGAAAACTGAAAACTGCTCTACGTCCAGGAAAACGACTCAACTGGACGTCTCTCTACACCCAGGAAAACGACTCAACTGGGTGTGCTATATGCCCAGGAAAACGACTCAACTGGGCATCTCTGAAATGGTGGTGCGCCACGCCCAGGAAAATGACTCAACTAAACGTAGAGCTCCAAGTCCAGGAAGATGACTCAACTGGACATAGCCACCACTAGAGTCCAGGTACACGAACCTAAGTTGTCGTCCTGACTTCTACATGTGCACATGTTTCGGAATCCGTCAATTCCAACTGTATATCGAGTTACATACTGGGGTGAGGTTTTACCTCATGCCATGAAAATCAAGTAAAGAAATCTGCTGATAAACTTTTAAAGCTAAAATCAAATCTTAAAACTGTAAGAAACATATTCTGAAATGCATTTCTTTTAAAAAAATTTGAAACTATGCTTTGTAACACGCTGTATCTCAATAACATTCTTAGCTTTAGCTCAACTTCTGAAAATCACAACATATAAAAATGCATATGCATTTCGTATACTATAGCATGTACATGCATTTATTCTTGTATATTTATGACGAATTGAGACTATTCATATACACGCACACTCTTTGCTCACAAAAGTAATTTATTTATAGACTTACATAAATACAAATCAACATGGTAAAAAACCAAATATATATATATATATTTGTAACGACCAATAATTCTTGCTACTACCTACAGTAATACTGTCAAGTACGAAGCAATGAATGTAAAATAAATTATGATGGGACCCAAGTATACCTAGGACAATAAATTTGGAAATGGTCGGTAAACTTCTCGAAGTCCCGGGATGGGACTTATCGTGTTTATTTAAACCGCCCATAGTATTTTAGGCATAAATTTTTCATACGATCCCAAATTTTATGAATTTTATATTGTTAAAAAGCTTAGACCGAGACCTACAACTTCCACGTTAAACATTTTTCCAAAATCGGGTCAGAACTAGGTCAAAAACTCGAGTTAAATTCTGAAAGAATGGTGATTTCGGACCTAAATGACAAAAACATTAAATTTCTCCATTTCTCTACAAAATTCTACACTCTTCTTTATCAATTATATCCTACTATATAAAGGATCCTATTCATTATTATCAAAGAGAAAGAAAACGAAATGGAAGGGAAGGGAAAAGGAAGAAAAGAAGACCGTAAGAGGAAATGGAGGGAATGAGAAGAAAAAGAAGAAGAAGAAATTATATCCTACTATATAAGGATCCTATTCATTATTATCAAAGAGAAAGAAAACGAAATGAAGGGAAAACGAATAAAAGAAGACCGTAAGAGGAAATGGAGGGAAGCGCGGAGGCCAGAAATCAGAAAATTTGTTTCTCGCGTGATTCGAAACCAGAACCTTACCAGACTAGTTTTAGACACCCAGTACCACCCAATCACATTATATTTCACCTTTAGGAACTTATATAAGTCATACACACATTCCATGATCAAATTATGACTACTATAAGTCTTAAGTATATTCAGAAAAATCCTTAAAGAAATCAAGGATATTTCATTAGAACTATTATAATCGAATTTCGATCATAGATTATTCGCAGGAACTATAGAGCCATTTGACCAAGGATCTAGTGTAAGCTAAATTGATCACTGTGAGTGGACACTTTTCTTTTTCTTTGATTTTCATTTCGCATTTTTTTCTGCCAGACTTACTTTTCAGCAACTAGGGCGTTAGCCAAGTTTATTTTTATATCATATATGTTTTTGTTTGATTTGAAAAGTTTATGGAAAAGTAAATATTTCAGCTAAAGATATATTTTTTCAGTACATGTTTTATGTCCTTTTCTTTCGGGGCATGAGGTAAAACCTCACCCCAGTATGTAACTATTACAGTTGGAATTGACGGATACAGAGAACATGTGAACATGTAGGGCAAGGATGGCGGCTTAGGATCGTGTAGCTGGTCTCTAGTGGTGGCTACACTGCCAGTTGAGCTGTTGTCCTGGGTGTAGAGCTCTACATTGCCAGTTGAGCCGTTGTCCTGGACGTAGAGTACCACCAGCCTCAAAGATGCCGCAGTTGAGCTGTTGTCCTGGGCATCTAGTACCATCGGTTTCAGATATGCCGCAGTTGAGCTGTTGTCCTGGGCATCGAGTATTTTTTGGTTTCCAGTTGTCAGAACATCAGTTCATAGCTTTCAAAAGTCAGACTTAGTAAAGAGTTTTCAGAAACTAGTATTTTAAATACAGATTTCAGAAAAATGAACAGTATTCATAAATAAATTTTTTATGTAAAGGTGTTTTGAATACATTATTTAAAGTTAAAAGATTCTTATCAGTTTTCAGATTTTAGTCCACTCACTTAGATCGTATGACGATCTAACCCCCCATCCAGTTTTATCTACTTTGTAGGAATTCTGGGAGGACAAGCTCGGGAGAACGGATACTGATGCAATCAATAGGGATGGAGTCAACCAGCATTAAGTCACAAAGCATAAGGAGTTCAGTTATAGTCAAAGTGATTGTATGAATTTTTAGTATCATACCAGTCTGTATAGATAATCATTAAAAGAGTTGTAAAGAAATGAAATTGTGTACTTCAGCCATTAAGGGTGGAAGTATTTATATTGTCCAGTCGAGTTATGATTTGCATGTGTAACTTTGCATTTGAACGGTCTAGAATATACTTAGATAGTCGGAGGCTTATGGGGTTGGCATAGCTATCCCTTGCCGGTAACATCTCCCAGATCGGGGATGTTACAATATTCATATTCACTTATACTCTGTGTTTATTTAAACAGGTATCAAGATGCTTTTACATAAAACATATACTTACAATATACGAGCTTACCTATTTCTCAGTGCATACTTACCCACTTTTGTACTCATATGCTTATTTCCTCACAATTATCATTCCTTAACCTTAATCCCATTCCCTAGGGTGCAGTTTCCATAACCCCCAAAGTCTCATTATATTATATTCATAAACATTTACTCACGTTTCATGTATATGCATATACTTTGACATTCTTATATTTTTCATCTTAGGCTTACTAATTTCTTATTTGTATGCATATTCTTATATAAATATATATATACACACATCATGTTTATGGTTGTACCTAAACTTGTAAAATTACTTTATTATCTATTTTCAAAACATAACTTGACACAAGTAATCATCACATTGATTACTTACCTGGCTTGGCGGACACTCATAATCCCGGTCTAATCTGTCAAAACAAATAACAACACAAGGCCAAAACCTTATTTGTGGAACTTTAGACATCTCTATAATAAACACTACAGGCTTTCTCGGAATAATAAATCAAATACAAAACTTGTCGGATTTATCTTGATTCATCTATAATCACTCTAATACTCATTCTAAGTCATTATACTCTATTCTAAACTAACTCGGTTACTTAGATTCCCAATTTACGCATTTGTGGAAAACCTTGCAGAAAGGTTTCCGCAAACGCTACGGAAGGGTCTCGAACCCTCCGAACTTATCCAGAATGACTTAATTACCATCGCAATACAATATTTATATCATATTTATAATTACGGTCATCTATGCTCAGTCGCGCGAGAAACTCTATTTTACCGGAAACTCGCTAATTCCACCAGATAAATCTAATTTATTCCGTTTCCGTCCACCCAGATTCTACCATATTCATCGTTTTAACATATAATAACACATCCAATTCATTTCATGTCAATTCGCTATACTACGGAACTACTGGAAGCATCCGAATATAAAACGATAAATTTTAAAATAACACGTTTTTAATGGAAAGTCATTCCAAAATTCCGAGGGCATATACAGACTCCCGACGGCCATACGAACGTGTCGGTGTTATCAAAGTTTCGATCGGAGCTACTGTTCATTTGGGTGCTAAGTACATGTGTGCTTCCTCCTTGTTTTGTGTGCAACCGGCCACTGTTCGGTGAAATCAATTCCGCATACTTGTAGTACTCATCGAGGGCTTCAATTTGATAGGTGGCTCGAGCCGTGAAACGAACCGACGGGCCGATATCACGAAACCCGCGCACGCCTCTTTCTTCCATGTTTTCCTCACGGCTGAAGGCGTTGTTTGGCCGATCGTCGGCCACCGCTTGTCCCCATTCGCCAAATGAAGCCGTCGGTGGTGGTCTGCCAGCGTGAGGCCGGCCGAGGCCACCGGTGACGCTGCTGCTTCCTTCCTCTCCCTCGCACGCGTAACACGTCCATGTTTCTTTTTTTTTTGTTTTCTGTATTACCTTTTTCTTTTTGTTAAATAATAATAATAATAATAATAATAATAATAATAATAATAATAGTAACAATAGTAATAATAGTATAAAATATCTCATACCAGAATTTACCAAAATACCCCCATCTCTAAGAGTAATTTCAGAAATCATCACTTTTGAAGCCATTCTGGCATGATCGTCAAATAAATTTCAACGTAAAGTTTGTTCATCTCGGAAAACGAGTCCGATGGTTTAAAAATCAACTCGATCGGAGTTAGTTTGCTAATTTCGTGACCAATTCGCAAATTTTACGCTATAATAAAAATCATGTAACTGATTCTTTTGATATTATTCTGATCCATATTTCATTGCTTGAACTCTTATTCTTTATGTCGTCCTATTCTGAGACTATAATGTCAGTCCGAGAATCTTCTAGAATAGTCCCGAAATCTGGGATTATACATTCACCCCTCCTTATAAGAAATTCATCCTCGAAATTTCTTTGTCCCTATAACTGCTGATTCGAACCTGGACGAATGTGTAAAAACTATCTTTCTCTAAACTCTACTGATATAACTTCTATGTCCCAACTATGAACTAATCACAATCTATAAGCCAGGATCCTTAACAGCTCATCTACGGCTTTGAATTGACTATACTGGTCTGATTCTCATCTCCGACTGTACTGATCTGGTTCTCATCTCCAGCTATACTATTATGGTCCTTATCTCGAGTCTTCTGCCTTACAAAGGCTCTAAACTGATACTATCTAATTCTTTCTAATTCTCCGATCTAAAAAAAATGCAACAGTAGTTACTTAGTTTAATCTCCTCTCATACGGAGATAGCTAATCTATGCACATCAATCGAGTCACCCATGGACTCAAATTCAAGCAAGAAAAGCACTGAATAATAAAATCATAAGAAGTACATACAAATACCTATGTGGTATTTACAAAACTGAAGACAATATCTGACATCCGGATCCCCCATAGTTGCAGTCACAGACGTCTAGACCATGCTACTGACACTGACTCTTAAACCTTGCTCTGATACCAATGTTGTAACATCCCGCCTAATCCAGGATGTAACCGGCAGGAGACGGCTAACCATGCCTCCATATGCCTCTGATTCTGATGAATTTCGGCATGATGTATGCAGAACATCATACAACCTGGCTCATAGCCAGCACCATGAGACAACCTGTTATGCAACTCAACATAAATACAATCATCATCTAGGACTCAGGCCTGAACTCAATGAATAAAAGTAAATCACTTGGCCTCCGGCCAGAACTCAAAATAAAACCATACTAATACATTACTCATACATATGAGATACAAGAGTAAATACAAATACAAAGGTCGTGAGGACCCATAACCGACCCAGCACTCAATGACTTCCTTGACTGCAATTGGGGCGGTCCACTGTCTTCAAAGTCTTCACTGAAATCTTCCTAGCATAGTATGTCTGCTATTTTGGTGTGAGTCATAAGACTCAGTAAGTAATCATACAAGTGTTTTAATAATAAAACTTCATACTTATATATAATCTTAACTTATATCGTAGCCATAAACACAATTGGAAAAGAAAACCTCAGTTTGATAAATTAATTATCTTCTTTACTTATAACTCGTATACAAAAACTGTATCATGAAATATTTCTAATTTTGATCTCAACTTTCATTATGTATTCACTTATGCCCATTATGTGACCTTTATTACCATTACAAGGTCCTTAAGTACTAATCTTAGTTTTGAAATTTCATAACCTATTAAGACTCACATTAACTTACCATTCGTTCACACTCCACATCTTCGTCATATAGTTGTTTATAAACTAATCATAGCACAAAATTAATTCATTTTTTTTACCTTCTTTTAACTGTTACCTATGAACATCGCATATCTAGTACATATTCTTTCCATCATACATGCAAAGCTATATGTATACTCTTGATACTACTTACCCTGTGTTTGAACTCATGCATCGCAATCACATAATACATATATAATATAATCAATTTTATTTTGTACTTAATTCACTTAATCACTACCATATGCTACAAATAATATATTTTCATGCAACAACTTGATCATGTACCTCAAACATCTGTAATACACATCAAGCTTTTTATATTCTCATCATGTTTCTGCTGTACTAACTCTAATATCTCATTTGATCTATGTATACTCTTTGCTAATTCAGCTCAGGCATCTATTATAACTTTCTTTCTTTTATTTTCTTGAAATATCATCAAATCATAATTAAAATAAATTATTCTTCTATCAAACATTCATCACATTATCCTATTATATACGTGGATATGTAGTCATGTTTTCATGCTCTAGTATTTACTTAAGGGTTCTTCCTATGTAAACATACAACTTATACAGACTTTTATAATGTATGCATATAAATGTAATAATGCTATAATGCATATTATCAGCTATATGCATCACAAATGATTCTAGAATTCGTGATTTATATACATTACTTGTAAACTACTTTCTACTTTAACATGTCATACTATTTAAGAAAAATACTTCATGAAAAACTTTTCTGAAAATCTGTTTTCTGAAAACTCTCTTTTGAAATTCTGTTTGAAAGTCTCTTAACAAAACTTATCTTTATGAAAACATACTTTAAATTTCTGGTTCCTAGAAACTATTTCTAAAATCTGTCTTTGGGAAACTTCCTTTTCTCGAAGATCTTTCTGAAAACTATAACTGAAAACTGAAAAACTATTTTTAAATTTTGTTTCTGAACTCTTGTACTGAAAGGCTGAAATCTGAAAACTGAAAATCTGAAAATCTGAAAATTAAAAACTGCTCTACGTCGTCAGGAAAAAGACTCAACCGGACGTCTTTCTAAACCCAGGAAAACGACTCAACTTGGTGTGCTCTATGCCCAGGAAAATGACTCAACTGGGCATCTCTGAAACTGATGGTACCCCACGCCCAGGAAAACGACTCAACTGAACGTGGAGCTTCATGTCCAGGAAAACGACTCAAGCCACCACTAGAGTCCAGGTACACGAACCTAAGCCGTCGTCCTGACTCTGTATATATGCACATGTTTCTGAATCCGTCAATTCTAACTGTATCTTGAGTTACATATTGGGGTGAGGTTTTACCTCATTCCCCGAAAATCATGTAAAGAAATCTGCTGATAATCTTTTAAAGCTTAAATCAAATCTTAAAACTGTAAGAAACATACTCTGAAATGCATTTCTTTTAAAAACATTTGAAACTATGTTTTGTAACACTCTGTATCTCAAGAACATTCTTAGATTTAGCTCAACTTCTGAAAATCACAACATATAAATATACATATGTTCTTATACTATTATGCATGTACATGCATTCATTCTGTATATTTATGATGCATGAAGACTATTCATATACACATACTCTCTATGCTCACACAAAACCTATCTTGAAATAATCATATTTATTTATAGACTTACATACATGCAAATCAACATGCTCAAAAATCTCATTTATATATATATATATATATATATTCATATGCACTTATACTTTGTGTTCATTTAAACATGTATCAAGATACTTTTACATAAAACATATACTTACTATATACGAGTTTACATATTTCTCAGTGCATACTTACCCGCTTTTGTACTCATATGCTTATTTCCTTACATTTTATCATTCTTTAACCTTAATCCCATTCCCTATGGTGTAGTTTCTACAACCCTCAAGCCCAAGTCTCATTCTATTATATTCATAAACATTTACTCATGTTTCATGTATTTGCATATACTTTTCCATTCGTATATTATTCAATCTTAGGCTCACTAATGTCTTATTGTATGCATATTCTTATTATATATATATATATATATATATATATATATGCATCATGTTTATGGTTATACCTATACTTGTAAAATTACTTTATTATCTATTTTCAAAACATAACTTGGCATAAGTAATCATCACATGGATTACTTAGCTGGCTAGGTGGACACTCATAATCCCGGTCTGATCTGTCAAAACAAATAACAACACAAGGTCAAAATTGCTATTTGCGAAACTTTAGACCTCTCTATAATAAACTACGGCCTTTCCCGGAATAATCAAATCAAATAGAAAACTTTTTGGATTCATCCCGATTCATCTATAATCACTCTAATACTCATTCTAAGTCATTATACAGTGTTCTAAACTAACTCGGTTACTTAGATTCCCAATTTATGCATTTACGGAAAACCTTAGAGAAACGTTTCCGCAAACTCTACAGAAGGGTCTCGAACCCTCCGAACTTATCCATAATGACTTAGTTACCCTCGCAATTGTAGATTTCTAATATAGGTCCCAAGATCATGAAATCAACCAAGAAAACACATGAATACATCAAGGAGTAAGGCGGAATTCATACTCACATTGATGGGTTTTGATGAAATGAAGAATACAAGCCTTCAAGCTCCCTCCATAAGCTCGCCCAAGGCTTCTCCTTGCTATGGACTACTCGGTTTTGATGGTGGTGGTCTCCTCCATGATCAGCCATTGAAGACCTCCATTGAAGCTCCAAGCTTCAAGGTTCAAAAGGAATTCCAAGCTCATAAATTTGTTTCCCTATCACCTATGTATAACCCAAGGTGTGTGCTAGCACCTTATCTTCCTTGTCCCTTTAAATTCGGTCCAACCAGAAACACTTGAAGCAAATCGGCTTGAAGCCGTGAGGAGGAGAGGGAGAAGAGAAGAAAAAGAGAGGGAAAAAAGAGAATGCGTAAAGGTGGAAAAGAGAGAGTAAAAAAAAGAAAATGTAATTGTTTTATTAATTTCCAAAATTAATAAAAAAACCAATTATCAATTCTTTTAACTTTACATTAAATGCTAAAGTCAAAAAGTAAAAGCAAAAGTTGCTTTTTCAACTTCTACATCAATCACTCAAATCAAGTGACAACATGTCACATCACTCAAAGTGACATTTGATTTGACGTATGTGACTAGCGATTTGACGCTTGATGTGACTTGCGTGCCACACTCGAATTCGAAATGCAAATGCGCTCGCAAATAATCCCGGGCTCGGGTTCGTTAATTCCAAATTAACAATTTTTCCGTCGCGTCGTAATTAAATGATTACGCCTAGCGAAATCACTATTCACGTCGTTAACGAATTAATTCTAAATTAATTCGTTCGCCCGAAATTAAAATCTAATTTCAATTCCGCGTCGAAATCCAATTTCTAAAATATATCAAATATATTATTTTATCGATTATTTCCAAATTAATCGTTCTCTCTCTTTAATAATATTTTATCCCAGATAAATATCTCCGTGATAATCCCAGATTAATTTTCTCTCTTCTAATTAATCCCAGATTAATTAAGTGCGAGTATACATCATCGGTGAATCTTCGGGAAGCGACCCATGAGATCTCCGGATATGTTGGCAGTAAATACGGTCGTCGGACTATCCGAACACGTAAGTACCCGTACTACGTTTATACCGATTTACAAGACAAGGTTGGCTTCTAGCAAAGCGCCATGCCTACCCAATCTCCAGAAATTTTCTTACAGGAATATATAGATCTGTATCAAACGTAGTATATACCGTAGTATTGTGTATATCAGCCCAGTATCGGATAGTCACGTGCTAGGGCTGGGGCTGGATAAGTGTCGCCCGTCCGAAGCACATGTCGGATGTCTGGTAACTAGTCTCTATAATCGGATATACATGACCTTGTCATAATATCCCGATGGCCGGCCAGCACTTAAGAGCACTAATACCGTATCCTGTGTGACATCATCTCCACTATGACTGGAGTGATACTTCCGTCTTGACATCACACCCAATACACTACGACTCTCTGATAAACCAGAAGTGGTGTACGCAGAACCGGTTAAAGCCCTGTACCACCAAGACCAAAGTCTACCGATTATCGCAAGTATTAGCGATGTAAGTCTCAGGTTAAGACTATACACACCTACCTTGATTTCGGCCTCCCATAGACACATAGTCATAATACCAATGGGATTCCGAGGGGTCTATCCAGAGCGAAGCTGTTTCCCGTACCATCGGTGAAACACGACCTCCTATCGCACTTGCATAAGTATCCTATACTTAAATATATGAGAACTATGCCGTTGTGCCCTCACAACGCGCACAAGTGCAATACTAGCCTATTCCGCATTATCGATGTCTGTCTCGATAATACTACGAGGGATATTTAATGATTAACCTTCGTGGACTGATACTGTCTCATATCATTCTCAGTCCAGGAACTAATCATAGGGACCTCTCTTCATTTATATATCTATGGTGATCTAATCACAAATGATGAGAGTGCAATTTCCTTGTCACATAGTTAATTTGCTACAACAACACAATGATCTGTGCAAATAGTGACGCTATGGGTCATTTTGTCCAACAATCTCCACTTGGCACATAGCCAGTCACTCAAGTGTCCTACCCGAACTATGTACGGTTGGCTCAAACTGCTGAGAAATGCATTTCGTCAGCGGATTTGCATGATTATCATCTTGATGCGATTTATCGATCATCACATCGCCACGATATATGATCCGAATGAATCAGATGGTATTTAAGTATGTATCTGGATCGTTGATGAGACCATTAATTCTTTAGCCTGTGCTGACGCCTAGCTCAGCCGCTAACAGAACTATATCTAATCTAATTAGATTTGTATCGACCCAAATGACTTCTATTGCTGCCTCAGCTGCAGCAATAATCCGCATTTATTGTTTATTCGGTAACAATATCTTGTTGGAAGATTTCCAGCTCACTGTACCGTTATTCAAACGTATAGTACCGTTTGCGACTTTTAGTCGTTTTTATCGGTTATATGAAACTTGCTACAGTGACCCCAGTCACTTTAAGTTCTCCTTCTCCATAGACTAAGACACATCCTTAGTTCTCTAAGATACTAACGGATGTTCTTAATATTAATCCAGTGACTATCACTCGGATTGGCCTGTTTGTGAATCCATATGCTCAAAGCGTATGATACACCAGGTCTTGTAATTTTTCAATGTACGGTTTCTAGGAGAGTATTTCGAAAGCCAAGCTTTCGCCGATATTTATTTTATGGGAATATCATTTCCAAGAAATGACGTATTATCATTATTTTATAGGACAGCCACTATCAGTGCGCTCCCACTAACCTTCATATATATACACTAGAATTATTTTCGTTTTGAATTAAATCATACATCATATGATTATATCAAAACGATAATTCCAAGAACCTAATGCTTGCTTCAATCCAATCATGGATCGAATAATCTGCATTATCCAAATGGATTTACCGTGGCAACAGGTAAAAAGTTGAATCGTAATCAACGCAATGTTGATAACGATACCTTTCTGTTAAGCCTAGCTTATACGTTGGTATGTTGTCATCCATGTATGTCTTCCTAGAAGACATATAGTACCAATAGGCACAATGCCCTTGTGGTACATCAACTAGTATCCAAACTGGTTGATACATGGAATCCATTTCGGATTACATGACACTTTGCCATAATTAGGGAGTTGATACCTTGTATCACTTCCTCATACGTAGTCAGTTAGTATTCCTCATAAGATAGACATCTTATGATGAGGTGCGATCAGAAACCCATACCCCAGGTTGTTTTCTGACTCTATCCGACCTACGCGGTTCTTGTGTATTCGAAGATTAATGGTAATAGTCTCTCTGGATGAACTATTCATGTTCCATTAAGATTCAGTGCCTTGAACAGTATTACTCCGATTTCCATCGAGTATACTATCCTCCCACTTACCACTGCATATCGGTATTCCTTTCAGGAAAACTGTATGGTGAGTAACAATCTAATTGTTCTCTTGTGAGATGTATAAATACAATACTTATGGTATCCCTAGGATAACCTACATTTGGCACTTATCCTATTTGGGTTTTAGTTTGGTATCATCCAAACATATGCCTAGCATACCCAAATTATCAGGAATGAGAAACCCGGTTTCTTTCCCGTTAATATCTAATATGATATCTGTTCAAACAGATTATTATGGAACCTATTCAAAATAAGTTCTTGCACTGTTTAAAGCTTATCCGTTAAAGGAAATGGTAGCTCAGAGCGACTCGTGATTAACCTTATTATGTCTAACAAAATTCGGTTAATCCGTTCGGACACACGTCAAACTGACGTATTCCGGGAGGAGTCCTTATTTGAAAGAATACTATACTCTTTCATATATACAAGAAATTATTGCTTAAGTATTTTCCATTACACTCTTACCATGACGGTTTAATACTTTAGCCGATCTATTTATCTATTTCGTGTCGAAACTGTAAAAGTTTCCGATTTGTGTCTTCAAAAGAAACAATAACCATTATGCGATGCCACATCCGTACAGGTCACGAAATATTCATATCAATATCTAGCCTAGCTAGACATGGGCCCACTTGCTTCACTATGAAGTAGGGCTAACAGATCGGTGGCATTTACACTTTTACCAAGTAAATAGTGTTTTAGGCACTTTGCCCAAATAGACTAGATTCGTGGACTTTATTTGAATGGAATCAAATCAGTCCTGGTATCCGCTCTTCAAAAGTGCGGATATACGATTCTTGTTTATCAGTGTCCCTGACAACTATGCCACAATTAAGTTTCTTAACTGATCAAATCAGTTTGAGCTATTTATTTGTCATGTTATATATTTGAGATATTATTTATATTCAAAATATAAATCCTGTTATTCACATCTAATGTGTTATCTCAATATCATCTTTATATAATGAAACACTTTAGTGTTCTAGAATATAAAGGTACACCCGCAGCGGGTTATACGCGATATAGAGATAATATTCTAGTCAAACTAGATACATTATAACAATTTCCTAAATTTAGTACTAACCCGAAGGTAGTTCCTAAATTCAGATATCTACGGTTAAAACAGCAACTTTCGTCCCATTTTCAATTCGCAGATAAATCTCAATTGAAGTCAGTATCCTGTTCAAAATAGATTCTGAACATCAATATATATATTTATGTACCACACTAAGTATCTAAAATCCATTTTAATACTTGCTGTGAACATAATTATGACAAACATATTTGAAGTCAGAGCCTTGCTCGTCTTCTATTCCTTCTTAGGATATGTCCTTTATCTTCCCAGAAGATTATAATGATTTTGCCTTTGCTGTTTCAACATTCCAGAAGCCTTTGGCCAAGCCTCGGTTTCTGGAATATCGAATTAAGGTGCGCCTTGCGCTACAAGCTTAATATATTATTTTATCAAATAAAATAACCTATTAATTTCCAGGACCATCCTGAAACTTTATTCCCAATTTGAAAATTAAACCATTTAAACACATTTTCCCCAGGATTATGTTTTAATGTCAATCTTTCATTTATCTTGATTCTAATAGTCCAACTATTTAATCAACGATTTGTGGTACTATTTATTATAATGATTATAATAGTCCAACTATATAATCAAATATAATTTAAATTAATTAACCTCAATTACATTGATTACTATAATCCAATATAAAATCAACTGTAAATCGAAATTAATTAATTCAAAATATTGATTAATATAATCCAATTATATATAATCAAATATAATACAGTCCAACTGCTTATTAAAACAACAATTTAAATATTAGTCCAACTAACATTTAATCTAACGACGAAATAATAATTGAATGAGCGCATATGGCGAGTAATTGAACGAGTATTGCAAATTCAATTCTTGCCTCCCACTATTTTTCGGCGAGCCTCTAACCCTCTGTCGAGTACTCGGGAAACCGTGTTTCCTAGTGGGCTAGGATCCCGTTAAATATCACACAATCTTGACTTTGGCCAACAAATTGTATGATAATTAACTAGGTAGATCTCGAAGATCAATTGGATCCCATCCAATTCCTAGATCCAGTAGGCGGATATCCAAACCTAAACATATATCTTATATATGCCAATACATCCAATGTATTACCTAACCTTTTTCCTCTGAATCAACTAAGCCTTGGCTTTGGCACAACAAACCTAGTGATCCAGTCAAGCGCGACCCATTGACCATGGAAAGCTTCGTAATCAATGTCGATGGACAAGAAGTGGTCTTGACTTTGGCAAACAAACCACAACTTGGACAAGACACCGATATGGAACAAAGCCTCGTGATTCAAAACACATCTTCGACGAACAAAGGGCTTGACTTTGGCCAACAACCCAGTGCCAATCTCGGATCTTGAGTAAGAATCACTCAATGGAAGGAAAAACACTTGATATTGAGCGAGGGTTTTTCGCGTGCAATTGGCAACAATTTATTATCTTTATTAAGGTCTCATCATCATACACCCTTAAACATGCATTCTAAGCCACATAATAAAGCGCATATGAAATAAAATAATAATGATATGCGGATGGATACTTTACATTGATCCTAGATCAAATCTCTCATTTTCTCTCTCCAAAGCTAGCACATGTATTACTTCTACCCGTTACACTACACTCTGAAGAAGAAACCTCATTTACATTGAGGGGAATAGGTGAGAAGAGAATACAATGAGTGTAGAGGTGATAAGGCTGGACACACGGGTCCAATTTAATAAATCAAATTTATTACAAAAAATTTCCAAAATTGCCCCACCGACTAATATCCATCCGATATACATTATTCTGCATCGCAACCATGTATTCATACAAGCATGTTATCAATCAATCTAATCCAATTAATTAATCTGATAATTAGTGATCATCCAATGTTCAAACAACGATTTGATTTTTGCGTGAGTCAAACTCGTTTTACGAATAAGTACTCAATGTACGAATTCGTGAATTAAATTAAACTAAGTGTAATACACAATTAACCGCCCATTAATATTTCAAAACATCAATTAGATACTTAATCATTGCATTTAACATCAAATAGTGTCCAACACAATTTATCAAAATCAAACCCATTTTACATGCTTTTGTTCTCGGCAATTAGGGTTTTTCCAATCCGATTCGGTTTCAATCCAATGAATCCACAATCATCATTTCCCAAATCAATTCAATTCATCCAATGAATTAAAATCAAAAAACACAATGAATTTCAAATTCAATTGAATTCGGCCAAGCCACTTTAATTTGGGAAAAATGTTCCAAATCAAAATTCAATCCAATTGAACTTCAAAACAACATTACCCAATTGTTTTAAGTCATCCAATGATCAAACAAACAAAATCACCAAGAAATTTAGGGTCTTTAATTTCGGCCAACATAAGCATTTGGGGAAATTTGTTTCCAAACACAATTTCAACAAATTGATCCAATCAATCTTAAATTAAACATACTTTAAGCATTCTCATTCATCCAATTTCACAAAATATGCTCAAAATCAAGTTTACCCAAATTTGTCACTTTATGCCAACACAAAAAATTGGGGAAATTGTTCCAAACATTAATTTCTTCAAATTGATCCAATCAAACATTAATTCAACAACATTTAAGCATACTTAATCAATCAATTTAATCAAATCATGCTTCAATTGATTTTACCCAATTTATCATGCCCAAATTAGGGAGGAAAATTGAATCCAA
>SKCR01043324.1:0-57316 GCA_019454045.1 Zanthoxylum bungeanum | reverse complement strand
GCTATAAAAATTCTTAAGGAACAGAAAAAATGAAGGCATCGGTACTGTGGCTGCCGAAAATGGGTCAATTTGCCTATCCGAGGCATTGACCGTGTCTAGTGTGTGGACAATTATGACCCATGGCATCACTATTTGTACAGAACATGGTGTTGTTGTACAAATTAACTATGTGACAAATGAAATTACTCTTTTATAATTTGTAATTGGATTACTAAGATACATAAATGATAAAAGTCCATATGATTAGTTTTGGATTAATAAGATATGAGACAGTATCAATCCACTAAGGTTTAATCATTAAATATCCATAGTCGTAGTATTATCGAGACTGGACATCGATAATGCGGATAGACTAGTATTGCACTTGTGCATGTTATGAAAGCATAACAACATAGTTCTCATATATTTAAGTATTGGATACTTATGCAAATGTGATAGGAGGTTGGGTTTACCGATGGTACGGGAAAAGCTTCGCTCTGGATAGACCCCTCAGAATTCCATTGGTAGTATGACTATGTGTCTATGGAAGTCCGAATCAGGGTAGGTGTATTTGGTCTTAACCTGAGACTTGCATCGCTAATACTTGCGACAATCAATATACTTTGGTTTTGGACGTCCGGGGCTTTAACAAGTTCCGTGTACGCCTCTTCTGGGTATATTGAGAATCGTAGTATATTGGGTGTGATGTCAGATGGAAGTATCACTTCAGTCATATGGAGATGATGGTCACGTAGGATAAGGAATGGTACTCTTGTATGCTGCAGCTATCGGGATATTATGACTAGGTAATGTTTATCCGATTATAGGGACTAATTACCAGAGATCCGATGTTCTTCGTACGTGGCAGACACAATTCCAGCCCCAGGCCTAGCTCGTGACATCTGATACTGGATCGCAATACGCAATACTATGTATACTACGCCTGATACATATTACATATTCCTTTAAGAATATTTATGAAGAATTAGGTAGGCACGGTGCTTTGCTAGAAGCCAACCATGTCTTGTAAATCGGTAAAAACGTAGTACTATGTACATACGTGTTCGGATAGTCCGATGACCTATTTACTGCCAACATATCCAGGGATCTCATGGGTCGCTTCCTGAAGATTCACCAATGACGTATGACTCGCACATAATTAATCTGGGATTAATTATAAGAGAGAGAAAATTAATCTAGGATTAATTACAGAGAATTTTATCTAGGATAAAATTCCATTAAAAGAGAGAGAACGATTAATTTGGAATTAATCGATAAAATAATATTCGATATATTATACGAAATTAGATTTCGACGTGGAATTAAAATTAGATTTTAATTCGGGCGAACGAGTTAATTTAGAATTAATTCGCTAGCGACGTGAATAGTAATTTTGCTAGGCATAATTATTTAATTAAATTTGATTTAATTACGTCGCAACGGAAAATTCGTTAATTTGGAATTAGTGAACCCGAGCCCGGGATGTGTTGCGGGCCCACTCGGATTTTGAATCAAGTGGGGCCCACAAGTCACATCACATGTCACATCATTAGTCATTCAAGTGATGGAAGTCTTGTCACCTTTTGGTGATTGACTTCTTGTCACTCTTTGATTGATGTGAGTTGTTGAAGGCATTAATGCCTTGAACCAATTTTTTGGAAAATTGGAAAATGGTATTTGATTTTTGAAATAAAAAACACACAACACAACTCTTTTCTCTTCTCTCCCTCACTCACGCCGCAAAGTGCCAATTTTTTTCTCCTCTCTTGGCTTGGCCGAGAGTCACACAAGGAGAAGGGTAACAATTTGTTGCAAATTTTTCCAAGTGCTAGCACACTAAAGAGATCATTCAAAGGTGATAGGGAAACTCATTCATGAGCATGGAATCAACACTCAAAGCTTGGAGCTTGAAGATCCACACAAGGAGGGCTTGGCCGAAACTCATGAAGAAATTTTTGTGTTCATCGCATCCAAAAGCCGATCGTTGTAAGTATAATTTTCGTTATACTTCTTCTTGTATTCACATATTTCATTGCTTAATTGATCTTGGTTTGACCTAGAAAACCCAACAATGGTATCAGAGCGGTTATTAAGCATGAAATTGAATTTAGGGTTCTTAACTTTAATTTGGGTTAAAATTGATTTAAGCATGATTTGATAAAATTGATTGATTGAGTATGCTTGAATGATGATAACTTAGAGTTATGCATGATCAATTGATGAAAATTGAATTGGATTAATTTTTCCCCAATTTTGAGGCTTGGCCGAGAGTTATAGATGCCCTAATGTCATGGTATTTTTTGTTCTTTTGATCATTGGATGAGTTGAAAGACATTGGATAAATTGATTTAGGATTTAATTGGATTAAAATCGAAATCGGATTTATAAAACCCTAAAATGCCGTGAGCAATATAGCATGAAATGAGATGATTTTTTTTGATTCAATAATGTTGGACATGTATTGATGATGAATAATCATGATTAATTGATTAGATTAGTATTTTGGAAATGTTAATTTAAATGGTTAATCATGGCTAAACACTTAATTAATTGAATTGTGATATTGGGAATATGGAATTTAATTAGTTGAGTTAAATTTGGAATTGGGCTTATAATGTTGTATTTGGGCTTAATGGGCTTGGTTGAGCCAAGTTTGGTTTAGGTTAATTGGTTGGATCCAATTGGGCCTAAAACCATTTCCATAAAGTCCAAATATGATTAAATGGGCCTTAAAATTTTAATTGGGCCTAAATTGATTTTTGGCAAAAGGTGATTCCTTATTGGGCTTTGGTTGCCAAAGTTCATGCCTTATAAATTAATTGAAAGCCCATTGGACTTTAATTAAATAGACATTGGATGTTAATTGGGCTTTGAGACCCGTAAAGATTAGATTTAGAATCTAAGTCGCAAAGGCTCATTAATAAAGTGTAATTATTTAATTTGGAATTAAATAAAGAATTAGTATTGAATACAAATTAAATTGGATTTAATATTGTAGTTTGATACAATTCAAGAATTCGTATTTTGAGTACTTATTCTTAAACGAGTTGGACTCGCGCAAATCAAATCGTTGTTGAACATTGGATGGTCATTAATTTCAATTAATTAATTGGATTAGATTGATTGATAACATGCTTTGTGTGAATACATGGATGTGATGTATGAATAATGTATATCGGATGGATATTAGATGTGTGAGGGCAATTTTGGAAATTATTGTAATAAATTTAGAATTTATTAAATTGACCTGCGTGTCCAACCTATACCTCTTGATTTTTTGTATTTATCTTCTCACCTATTCCCCTCAATGTAAATGAGGTTTCTTAGAAGTGTTATGTAATTGGGTAGAAGTAAGATTTGTGCTAGCGAGAGAGAGGAAATATAGAGATTTGTTCTAGGAACAAAATGTTTTAAATATCCATCCGCATATCATTATTAATTTATTTATCTCGCCTTATTATGCTTTTAGAATGCATGTTTAAGGGTGTATAATGAGACCTAATCAAAGATAATTAATTGGTTGCCAATTACGCAAAAACCCTCAACAAATATTAAGCGTTTTTCCTTCCATTGAATGATTCATTCTCAAGATCCAAGATTGGCACTGGTTTGTTGGCCAAAGTCAAGACCTTTGTCCATCGCATATGTGTTTGAATCATGAAGGCTTTGTTCCACATCGCATGTCTTGTCCAAGTTGTGATTTGTTGGCCAAAGTCAAGATCACTTCTTGTCCATCGACATCGATTACGAAGCTTTCCAAGGTCAATGGGTCCCGCTTAACTGGAATCATTAAGTTTATTGTGCCAAAGCCAAGGCTTAGTTGATTCAGAGGAAAAAGGTTATGGAATATATTGGATATATGGGCATATATTAGATATAGTTTCGGATTTGGATGTCCACCTACTGGATCTAGGAATTGGATGAGATCCAATTTATCTTAGAGATCTACCTAGTTAAATATCATACAGCTTGTTGGCCAAAGTCAAGGTTGTGTGTTATTTAACGGGATCCTAGCCCACTAGGAAACACAGTTTCCCGAGTACTCGACAGAGGGTTAGAGGCTCGCCGAAAAATAGTGGGTGGCAAGTATTAAATTTGCAATTTCGTCTAGATACTTGCCAATACGCGCTCATTTCATTTTTCGTCATTACATGAATATATTAGTTGGACTAATATTTAATTGTTGTTTTAAATTAAACAGTTAGACTGTATTCAAACTACTTCATTTATAGTTGATTATATAATTGGATTATAGTAATCAATATATTTGAATTTAATCAATCAAATTATAGTTGATTATATAGTTAGACTATAGTAATCATTATAATCAATAGTACATGATAAGTGTGGTTTATACCCACTTATTCCAATATCTTTAGCTTATTATTTTGTTATAATTCGAGATATTTAAAATCATTTATAGTTTATTTTATGTTTTTATTTGTAGGAGCATTAATACATGGATCCTGAGACAATGCACGTGTTTTGGGGACAATAGGGGAGAACCGGTGAAGATATTATAACAGGCGCCATAGCGCTAGAAGCTGCACAAGACCCATACAAAATGCCGAGAGAATGGCGCCATGGCGCCACCAATTCCACAACTCATAGCGCCATGGCGCCAACCAAGTGCTGAAAAAGAAGAACAAGTGGGCCATAGCTTGGGAATTGTTGATTTATAGTAATTGGCTTACAAAAACAATTTAGGCGTGAATTAAAGAAAAAAACAAAGTCAAGCCGCAAACTCTGACCTCCAAAATAAATCAAAGGCGTGAAAGCTGATTTGAAGAAAGGTCACGTGGGTCCCAATTCAACAATTAGGCACTGTTAGAAGAATTAGGCGCTGCGGCGCCAATTGTCCAATAGCCCAGGCGCTGCAGCGCCTGTTAGAAGATCCAGCCCCATACATATTCCAGAGAGTTAGGCGCCGCGACGCCCACTTAAGGAGCCGCGGCGCTGCGGGAAGAACCAGACGCGCTCCAGGGAAGTGATTTTAGGGTTTTCAATAATCCTAATGATACCCAAAGACTCTCAGACTCAACTATAAATATAACATTACATCCAACACTCAGGGGGAGGCTAATACAGAGCACAAAACACAGAAACACATATTTTTAAAGATCCAAGGAGAGGATTGAAGAGCGACAAGAGGAGATTAAGGCTGTGACATCCGAAAAGGAAGAGATTCAATTCGGGTTTTATCTTCTTATTTCTTTCTTAGAACTCTAATGATTTCCATTAGATTCGTGGCTTGATTATTTATTGTTTTACCTTTTGTCATGAATTTACTCCTTAATTTTGGAGAACGATTGTAATCTATGCTCAACCTTGTATTTTATTTATCAATTTTGTGATGAAGTTTTGTTGATTTATTTATATTCTTTTGAGTTTAATGCTTCTTGATTGCTGGCCACAATTGAAGATAATGAATGTTAGAATCCATCACTCGAGAGAGGGGATTTTGAATAGATCTAGAGAATATAGCCTAGGATTTTATAGAGTTCGAGAGAATCTGTAGTCCTTTGAAGTCGTTAATATAGAATCACAAAGCGTAATGAGTTGTTAACTATTGGATTTTTATAGAGTTATCGAAGTCTATAGTTGATGATCTTTTCACTCGGCACTCGAGAGAGGGAGTGGATATTTTAGGAATCTTGACTTATAAATAATATAACTGAACAAAGATTAATTGGCATGACAAATACATAGGAGACAGCTAGGTGGAATCAGGATCCAGAATCTCTATCGTATTAGTTCCTCCTATCTAAATATTTGTATATTTTATTTAATTATTATAATCTTTATCATTTATTTTCTAAATAAAGTTAGGATTATCAATTGTAGTACTTAGTGCGAGTTAACGCAATCCCTGTGGGTTTGACACTCTTTCACTGATTTATACTAAAACTTGACACCGTACACTTGCGGTACGATATAAAAATATCACACCAAGTTTTTGGCGCCGTTGCCGGGGATTGTTTGTTTAATTCACATTAATACTACTACCAAGTAATCTTAGCTTTAATTTAGAATTTTATTTTATTTTTTTATTTCCGTTATTTTTGTCTTAAGTTTTAGTTTTTTTTATTTCTTTTTATTTTATTTTATTTTACATTTTTTGTTTTATTTTTTTCTTACGAGGTGAGTTTGAAAAGAAGGAATGGAAGATCTTGTTAGTGCACTGATAGCTCAAGTATCGTCCCTCACGACTCATCTGGCAATATTGACAAATCAACCGTCTATTGAAGCTGCTTCTGCTAATGGAATGTTTTTACCCAACAGAGGAGCAGGATTTGAACAAGTACAGTATGTGAACAATCGGAACTTCAACAACTATAGAGGCAGTCCTATGCCTATTTATTATCATCCGAATTTTTCATATGCTGATATGGAAATATTTTGCAACCTCCCCATGGCTTCAATTATCCAAGAGCTGAGCAGAAACCTTCCTTAGAAGACCTCATGAGCACGTTTGTAGCTACAGCTTCAGAGAGGTTTGAGAAGAATGAGTCAATATTGGATAATATCGAAACACGAATGGGCAATATAGAGGCAAATATGAAATCTTTAGAAGCACAAATTAGGTTGCTAGTTTCTTCCATGGCCAATCAACAGACATGGGTTTTTCCGAGTGATATTGAAATCAACCACAATGAGCAATGTCAAATCAGAACCTGTAGGAGCGGAAAAGAGTTTAAAGACACCTCTCTGGACTTAGGCAGTAAAGAAAATGAAATGGTATTTCATGAGGAAACAGTAACAGAAGAAGAGAACAAAGGTGAATTGATAATGAGAGGTCAATATGAAGAAATCACCTTCAGTGTTTTCAGAGCCATGCCGAGTTCTCAAGGTGATGTAGACTGTCACATGATAGATACAGTAGAAAAGAGAGTTGAAACCAGACATGGTGAATCAGTATTTCAACAGCCTATGAGCATAATGCAACCATGTATAAAGGAAAATTCTCTGCAGCTAAACCTGAAACCACTCCCAAAGCACCGTAAAAAGAGGAAAAGAAAGGCCAGTTCTCACTTAGAGATAATTCCTGGAAGATTAAAAAGAAAACCGAGCCAATTTTGCCGAATGTGCAGTCCAGAATTTCCAATTGAAGGGAAATCTACATATCCTGGGGGACCATCTATAGATAAATCACCACAGTCTGCCAAGCTATCTCTTTCATGTCATAAGAACCGGTGGATACCAAGAAAAGAAAACAGATGAGATTACCCGGTTCACTACTTTTAAGCCACCATAACCATTTGGGTGGTTGCGTCTGGCTGAAGACGTTAAACTTAGCGCTAGCGGGGAGGTAGCACGAGACACACAAAGCCCGCGCAACCAAATTCTAACCAGCAAGAGTCTGATCAACTCCATGCACGGTAGTGTTGTTCCTCACTCTTGCTCTTGATATTTATCTTACATTGAGGACAATGCAAATTTAAAGTTTGGGGGTGTGTGCATGTTGTTTACTTGCTATTTAGTTGTTTAAATTTATTGAAAAAAATAAATAAATTTAGTCATAGATAGTAAAGCATAAATCCTGGGATAATATTGTTTGTTTATGGGTGAAATTTTAGAAACGATAAGTGCCCGATTTACTTTTATCTGATGCATTGAATAGTTGATCTATGTTAGACTCGTAAGCACTTAAAAACAGGTTTTTAGCAGTGAAAACTTAAGTAGTTGACAAGGTGACTAGTTGAAGAAATTGCATGTCGATGAATGACCGTTTGCTTAGATATCTATCTTGATTTGCTAGTGTTATGAAGTGTGGTATAGCTAAAAAGAAAAATATCTCTAAAGAAAGAAAATAAACCACCTATAACCGATAAGCGTGAAGCTACCCATGGGCGAGTATTAGGACCACCATGAGGAGAAATGCTACCTTAAAGGGTAGGTGAGTTGAAAGAAAAAAAAATTGAGTGCAAAATGAGAATAGCAAAAAGAGACAAGAAAAGAAAGAAAAAATCATACCATACTGAGCACGAAATAAAGCAATTACAGAGCATAATTGAGATATCTAGGTTGGTTTGACCCATCGATTCTAATTTTTAAACGAAATCATTAAGTTGGCTTACTTATGAGTCGAGCTGTGAACGAACCTTTACACACACACACCGTGAGTCTAGCTTAGATAATTTATTCGAGAATTTGGATTCGAGTTGCAATTGCGTACTTTGAAGATTCTTTGATTTCATTTATACGCTTTCTTTGAGGATATATTTATGCGTAACTATCGGGACTATCTTTTATTATTTTTTATATTGTTTTTGCATGATTGTGTGTGAATGACGTTTGTGGGTGTCGTCGTTGTAAGCCCTCACGAGACTATAACTCGTCCACTAGGGCCACCTAGGGGTTTAAAGGCTTGTTGTATACGCTAAATGCAATTGTGATCCCTACGAAAGTGGCTTAGTTAATTTAGTGATCTTTATTTGTTAATTTGAATTTAGTTTTTATTTTTATATTTTGCTCGGGACTAGCAAAACCTTAAGTTTGGGGGTGTTTGATAAGTGTGGTTTATACCCACTTATTCCAATATCTTTAGCTTATTATTTTGTTATAATTCGAGATATTTAATATCATTTATAGTTTATTTTATGTTTTTATTTGTAGGAGCATTAATACATGGATCCTGAGACAATTGCACGTGTTTTGGGGACAATAGGGGAGAACCGGTGAAGATATTATAACAGGCGCCATAGCGCTAGAAGCTGCACAAGACCCATACAAAATGCCGAGAGAATGGCGCCATGGCGCCACCAATTCCACAACTCATAGCGCCATGGCGCCAACCAAGTGCTGAAAAAGAAGAACAAGTGGGCCATAGCTTGGGAATTGTTGATTATAGTAATTGGCTTACAAAAACAATTCAGGCGTGAATTAAAGAAAAAAAGCAAAGTCAAGCCGCAAACTTTGACCTCCAAAATAAAGCAAAGGCGTGAAAGCTGATTTGAAGAAAGGTCACGTGGGTCCCAATTCAACAATTAGGCACTATTAGAAGAATTAGGCGCTGCGGCGCCAATTGTCCAATAGCCCAGGCGCTGCAGCGCCTGTTAGAAGATCCAGCCCCATACATATTCCAGAGAGTTAGGCGTCGCGACGCCCATTTAAGGAGCCGCGGCGCTGCGGGAAGAACCAGACGCGCTCCAGGGAAGTGATTTTAGGGTTTTCAATAATCCTAATGATACCCAAAGACTCTCAGACTCAACTATAAATATAACATTACATCCAACACTCAGGGGGAGGCTAATACAGAGCACAAAACACAGAAACACATATTTTTAGAGATCCAAGGAGAGGATTGAAGAGCGACAAGAGGAGATTAAGGCTGTGACATCCGAAAAGGAAGAGTTTCAATTCGGGTTTTATCTTCTTATTTCTTTCTTAGAACTCTAATGATTTCCATTAGATTTGTGGCTTGATTATTTATTGTTTTACCTTTTGTCATGAATTTACTCCTTAATTTTGGAGAACGATTGTAATCTATGCTCAAACCTTGTATTTTATTTATCAATTTTGTGATGAAGTTTTGTTGATTTATTTATATTCTTTTGAGTTTAATGCTTCTTGATTGCTGGCCACAATTGAAGATGATGAATGTTTAGAATCCATCACTCGAGAGAGGGGATTTTGAATAGATCTAGAGAATATAGCCTAGGATTTTATAGAGTTCGAGAGAATCTGTAGTCCTTTGAAGTCGTTAATATAGAATCACAAAGCGTAATGAGTTGTTAACTATTGGATTTTTATAGAGTTATCGAAGTCTATAGTTGATGATCTTTTCACTCGGCACTCGAGAGAGGGAGTGGATATTTTAGGAATCTTGACTTATAAATAATATAACTGAACAAAGATTAATTGGCATGACAAATACATAGGAGACAGCTAGGTGGAATCAGGATCCAGAATCTCTATCGTATTAGTTCCTCCTATCTAAATATTTGTATATTTTATTTATTATTATAATCTTTATCATTTATTTTCTAAATAAAGTTAGGATTATCAATTGTAGTACTTAGTGCGAGTTAACGCAATCCCTGTGGGTTTGACACTCTTTCACTGATTTATACTAAAACTTGACACCGTACACTTGCGGTACGATATAAAAATATCACACCAAGTTTTTGGCGCCGTTGCCGGGGATTGTTTGTTTAATTCACATTAATACTACTACCAAGTAATCTTAGCTTTAATTTAGAATTTTATTTTTATTTTTTTATTTCCGTTATTTTTGTCTTAAGTTTTAGTTTTTTTTATTTCTTTTTATTTTATTTTATTTTACATTTTTTGTTTTATTTTTTTCTTACGAGGTGAGTTTGAAAAGAAGGAATGGCAGATCTTGTTAGTGCACTGATAGCTCAAGTATCGTCCCTCACGACTCATCTGGCAATATTGACAAATCAACCGTCTATTGAAGCTGCTTCTGCTAATGGAATGTTTTTACCCAACGCCCGCGCAACCAAATTCTAACCAGCAAGAGTCTGATCAACTCCATGCACGGTAGTGTTCTTCCTCACTCTTGCTCTTGATATTTATCTTACATTGAGGACAATGTAAATTTTAAGTTTGGGGGTGTGTGTATGTTGTTTACTTGCTATTTAGTTGTTTAAATTTATTGAGAAAAAAAAAATTTAGTCTTTGATAGTAAAGCATAAATCCTGTGATGATATTGTTTGTTTATGAGTGAAATTTTAGAAACGATAAGTGCCCGATTTACTTTTATCTGATGCCTTGAATAACTTATCTATGTTAGACTCGTAAGCACTTAAAAACATGTTTTTAGCAGTAAGAACTTAAGTAGTTGACAAGGTGACTAGTTGAAGAAATTGCATGTCGATGAATGACCGTTTGCTTAGATATCTATCTTGATTTGCTAGTGTTATGAAGTATGGTATAGCTAAAAAGAAAAATGTCTCTAAAAAAAGAAAATAAACCACCTATAACCGATAAGCGTGAAGCTATCCATGGGCGAGTATTAGGACCACCATGAGGAGAAATGCTACCTTAAAGGGTAGGTGAGTTAAAAAAAAATGCAAAAATGAGAAAAGAAAAAAGAGACAAGAAAATAAAAGAAAAACCATACCATACCGAACACAAAATAAGGCAATTACAGAGCATAATTGAGATATCTAGGTTGGTTTGACCCATCGATTCTAATTTTTAAACGAAATCATTGAGTTAGCTTACTTAAGATCAAAGCTGTGAATGAACCTTTACACACACACACACCGTGAGTCTAGCTTAGATAATTTATTCGAGAATTTGGATTCGAGTTGCAATTGCGTACTTTGAAGATTCTTTGATTTCATTTATAAGCTTTCTTTGAGGATATATTTATGCGTAACTATCGAGACTATGTTTTGTTATTTTTTATTTTTTTATTTTTACATGATTGTGTGTGAATGACATTTGTGGGTGTCGTCGCTGTAAGCCCCCACGAGACTATAACTCGTTCACTAGGGCCGCCTAGGGGTTTAAAGGCTTGTTGCATATGCTAAATGCAATCGTGATCCCTACGAAAGTGGCTTAGTTAATTTAGTAATTTTTATTTGTTTATTTGAATTTAGTTTTTTATTTTATCTTTTGCTCGGGACTAGCAAAACCTTAAGTTTGAGGGTATTTGATAAGTGTGGTTTATACCCACTTATTATGGCATTCTCAGCTTATTATTTTGTTATAATTCGAGATATTTAATATCATTTATAATTTATTTTATGTTTTATTTGTAGGAGCATTAAAATATGGATCGGGGAATAATTGCACGTGTTTTGGGAACTTCAGGGAACACAGGACGAGCAACGAGAGCCATGGCGCCCATTATTTGTTTATGGAGAAAAGGCATGCACGTGAGTTATAAAAGCAACAAAGAGAGTGGACAAATTGTTGAATAAAGAAAATATAATAAAAAAAAAAAGAAAGAAAGCAAGCTTCACGCAAATTGGAGAGCACACCAAGGCAGCCACTATATTTGACCAAAATAAGCATGCAACATGGGCTATATTTGTGAAAGAGAAGAGAAGTTGACTTTGACATTAATTAAAAGCATAAGAGATGTGGCGCCCACTTATTTCCACCAATGCCATGGCGCCAAGGTTAAAGTGAGAGGAAATAAGCACAAGCGCCACAGCGCCATGAGTAGAACCGCGGCGCCTCAAGACTGCACGAGACCCATACAAATTGCCGAGAGTTCAGCGCCCCGGCGCCCACTTAAGGAGCCGCGGCGCTGCGGAGAAGAGAAGCACGCGCATTCCAGGAAAGAATTTTAGGGTTTTCAATAATCCTAATGCTACCCAAAGACTCCCTGTCTCAACTATAAATATAACATTGCATCCAACACTCAGGGGGAGGCTAATACAGAGTACAAAACACAGAACACATATTTTTAGAGATCCAAGGAGGGGATTGAAGAGCGACAAGAAGAGACAAAGGCTGTAATATCCGGAGAGGAAGAGATTTAATTCGGGTTTTATCTTCTTATTTCTTTCTTAAAACTCTAATGATTTCCATTAGATTCGTGGCTTGATTATTCAATGTTTTATCTTTTGTCATGAATTTACTCCTTAATTCTGGAGAATGGTGTAATTGATGCTTGAACCTTGTATTTTGTTTATCAATTTTGTTATGAAGTTTTATTAATTTATTTATATTCTTTTGAGTTTAATGCTTCTTGATTGCTGGCCACAATTTGAGATGATGAATGTTTAGAATCTATCACTCGAGAGAGGGGATTTTGAATAGATCTAGAGAATATAACCTAGGATTTTATAGAGTTCGAGAGAATCTGTAGTCCTTTGAAGTCGTTAAAATAGAATCACAAATCGTAATGAGTTATTAACTATTGGATTTTTATAGAGATATTGAAGTCTATGGTTGATAATATTTTCACTCGGCACTCGAGAGAGGGAGTGAATATTTTAGGATCTTGACTTATAAATAATATAACTGAACAAAGATTAATTGGCATGACAAATACATAGGAGACAGCTAGGTGAAATCAGGATCCAGAATCTCTATCGTATTAGTTCCTCCTATCTAAATATTTATATATTTTATTTAATTATTAAAATCTTTATCATTTATTTTCTAAATAAAGTTAGGATTATCAATTGTAGTACTTAGTGCGAGTTAACGCAATCCCTGTGGGTTCGACACTCTTAACTTATATTTATACTAAAACTTGACACCGTACACTTGCGGTACGATATAAAAATATCACAACAGTACACGAAATCGTTGATTGGATAGTTGGACTATAGCATCAAGATAACTGAAAGATTAACGTTTAGAACATAATCCTAGGAGAAAATGTCATTAAACGGCTTTAATTTCCAGATTGGAAATAAAACCTCAGGATAGTCTTGGGCACTAAGAAGTTACTCTATTTGATAGAGAAACCTCTCGGGCCTAAGCCCGAAGTTGAGCAAATAATGGAGCATGAGTTTTGGAAGACTTATGGTGATGATAACTTTAGTGCTCAATCCATTATGCTTGCCGCAAAGGCTCCTTAATTTCTTCGTCAGAATTAAGGATTAGATCCTTGTACCATGATGATGAAATTAAAGATCTGCATAGATCTATTCTTAGATCTTAGAAGTACAAATTGCAAAAGAAGCTCTTTCGCTCGTGTATGTCAGAGGGTACATCTATCGAGCACTAGGTGTCACAGATGATTGCTGGCATCCATCAGCTAGGTTAGCTGGGCATTACCTACGTGGCCGAGACTACCAAAGATTTGATCTTATAGTCTCTACCCGAAAGCTGGGGCAGGTTCATTATGAACCAAGAGAAAAACTCTTGGAGAGTTGTTGGCTATGCTCAAGGAAGCAGAGCCAGAGCTTCTAAAAGGGGGCAAAGTCAAAATCATCACAGTCTTCTGGGAAGACAAATGACATATCCCAAGACGTCTGCCTAAACTGTGGCAAACGGGGTCACTGGAAGCGTGACTGCCGTATGGACAAGGCAGACATGAAGGATGTGAATGTGGTGCAAGGCTATAGCTTCAAGCATGTTTTTCATAAACATGTTCACTACTAGTTTCAAAATTGGATTTTGATACTAGATGTGGTACATAAATATGTACTGATGTGCAGAATCTGCTGATTAACAGGAGACTGACTTCAGTTGAGATCAATCTGCAAATCAGAAATGGGACGAGAGTCACTGTTTTAACCGTAGAAACCTAAGTTTAGGAACTACCTTTCGGGTATGTACTTAAATTAGGAAACTGTTATAATGTACCTAGTTTGACTAGAAACATTATCTCTATATCTAAGTTTAACCCGTTGTGAGTATACCTTTATATTCTAGAACACTAAAGTGTTTTATTTTATAAAGAATATATTGAGATAAATGATGAGCGGAAAATATATCAATATTTACCGTCACTTTAACTTAATATTTTGTTTAGTTTCTCGGGTTTGATGAACGTTTTGATGTGTTTTAGTTTATTTTGCAGATAAAATAATATCGGATCTCAATGAAATCATTTAGGATGAAATATGGGTCAAATAAGGGCAATTATTGGACTTGATATTTTAATTTTGGAGATTGGAAACTTGAAAGGGCGTTTTTGACGAAGTGAAGTTTTGAAATTCCAGTTTTGCGCATCTGTCGTATTTTGGGTATAACCTTTTACGCCGATATCAGATTGAGCTGATTCAAGTTCCAGATTAAAGAAGACTCAAAGATCTACAGCTTTGAAAGATAAAATAATTTCGATTTCTGACGATTTCATGCCCGAAATTGATGAACCATCCAGAAGTGTGTTGTGTGTAATTATTAAAGTCACTTTCAATCATTTTCAAAGCAAAAAAATAAATTAATAAATAAATAATAAAAATTATCAAATCATCACCAAACATGATAAGAGATTAGTGGAACAATTAATAATGGATTTTGTGGAGCAATTAGTGGAGCAATTAGTGTAGCAATTAATAATTGATTTGGTGGATGATTTGATGGAGGCAAAATTTTACCTATAAATACCAAGCCATTTCATTTGTAAAATTTATACTTTCTTCTACGGAATTCCTTAAGAACACTAAGAAGATTATATCTTGTTTGTTTATTTACAGCTTTTAGTAATTAATTACCACTTTCGCACTTTCTTTTCTTTACTTTTCATTTTTTACCTTCCGCAATTTACTTTTACGCACAGTACTTTTCTTTCTTTAATTTTCAGTTTTTACTTTTCAGTAATGAGGAGGTAACTCCCCTTTGCTGGGGTAAAAGGTAAAACTTTTATTACTAATATTTAGTTTAATCTCCCTTAATTATAATATATAAACTAGTTAAAACCTGACTTAACGAGGATACCGCCATATTGGTCGGTTGGTAATTATTTAAATTGGTTTTAACCTGACTAAACTGGATACCGCCTGATTGGTCGGTTGGTAATTAATTATTAATTTGACTTAATCTGGATACCGCCTATATGGCTGATTGGTAATTATCATGAAAAGTTAATATATTATATTAAGGGAGATATCTAAAATAGAAGTAATAAAAGTGGATCCTTTTACCTCAGCATTTTCTTTTATTATACTTTTACTTTATTTTCTTTTCAGCATTTACTTATCAACAATTTACTTTCAGCAATTTACTTCCAGCATTTACTTTTCAGCAATTTACTTTCAGCAATTTACTTTTTAACATTTAATTTTCAGTATTTAATTTCAGCATTTACTTTCCGTCATTTAATTTTCAGTATTTAATTTTCAGTATTTTACTTTATGTCTTTTATTTTATTTAAGTTTTTACTACCCGTAAATATGTGTCGTAACTAAGCCAGTTATCTGGGCTTGTGATGAAATCCAATATCACCGGTTTATAAGGGGTTAAATTATAGCTTAGGTAATATAAAGATTTATTTATTGAGTCTTAATCTTAATGCTTTTTCATTACTGGCCATTAATAAAATTGAACTGGGAAACTTAAAATGAACTAGACATAGAGATTTTAAGTTTAAGACCTTAGACTCAATAGTCCACTATCTTCCTTGATGATAGATAACCCTTTAATAGATTTCCTTACAGGATAGACATATACCTGTCAGGCGGGGGTAGCCATAATTGGAACTTAAACTTAATGAATCCAGATAATTTGGTTGACATAGACATATGGTTCAATTGGGTTAAACTGGGTATTTGTGTCTGACCATCGACAGAGGCTTACACATAATTTAGTGTTCCAGGTTAATAAATCAATATATTACACAACTTTAAGATAACCACTTCATCTTCAAAATGATATTGGAAGAAATCACAACCCTAGATAGTTTTTAATATTGAATTTTCTTAAAACCTATTTCGAACAATTTTATTTACTTATTTTTAAATTTAGAATCGTCACCATTTTAAATCAATCAAACAACCTGTTAGATACTAGTAATCATTTGACCTCATAAAATTAATAGATTAGATATTAAGTCATCGTGGGATCGATATTTTTATACTACTTGAACGATACGTGCGCTTGCGTTATACGTGTGTGTTTACGCCGATCAAGTTTTTGGCGCCGTTGTCGGGGACTTATTTATCTTTCACTATTAATTTTGGGGTTAGATACGTTACTTGTATCTAATTTCTTTTTACTTATTGATTTTGTTTTCTTGTGTTTTAGGTTCTCAGAAACTACATGAGACGAACTAGAAGCTTTGAAATTCGACCGCTTGACCTAGAAATTGAAAGAACCATCACACAGTTGAGAAGGGAAAGGCGAGAAGGCCAAGAAGTTTTAGTCAACATGGAACCTGAACCTTTGGAGGTTGCACCACCAATTCCCTTGAGACAGAACCATTCCGGTGGTTGACAGACTCATTTCCTGTATTGTACTTCCTCTCTTACCAGCAAATGCGTGTGACATCAAAACATGCATTCAGATGATTCAGCAGTCAGTTCAGTTCGGGGGGAATGCAACTGAAGATGCCCACATCAGTAACTTCTTGGAAGTTTGTGGCACTTTCAACTACAACAGAGCATCAGAAGAAGCAATGAGACTGCGTGTTTTCCCATACTCCTTGAAGGACGGAGCTAAATCTTGGCTACATTCCTACCAGCAGGTTCTATCACAACTTGGAACACTTTAGCCACCAAATTCCTTGCAAAGTACTTTCCACCAGCTAGAACTGCAAAGTTGAGGAATGACATCACATCCTTCGTGCAACAAGATTCAGAATCCCTTTGCGAAGCTTGGGAAAGATTCAAAGATTTACTCTGGAAATGTCCTCATCATGAGATTCCAAAATGGCTTCAAGTCCAAACATTCTATAATGGACTTTCTGGAATAATGAGAACCACAATCGATGCTGCTGCTGGAGGAGCTTTAATGGCAAAAGGAGAAGATGAAGCCTGGGACCTAATCGAAGAAATGGCCAACAACAATTCTTTATGGCCAACAGAAAGGAGCATGATCCAAAGAATTGCAGGAATTTATGAAGTTGGAGCCAACACAACACTGAATTCCAAGCTGGATGTGATTTGCAAAAATCTGGAAACTCTTAACATAAAAGTTAATGGTGGATCCACAAGTTCACCATTTGGAGGAGCACTTGAGTCAGAATCTTTCAACCAACATAAAGAAACGGTGAATTATGTCAATAATTTCAACAGACATGGGAACAATCCATATTCCAACACCTACAACCCATGGTGGAGGAATCATCCCAATTTCACATGGAGCAACAATTCAGGGAAAACGAACAATCCACCACCCGGATTCCAACAACAGAACAAAAGCCAGGAACAGGAAAATGAACCAGGAATAACAAAAGTGTTGACCCACTTGAAAAAGATAGAAGCAAAACACGACTCTCAAGCAGCAAGATATGATGCTATGTTTCAATCTCAAGCAGCAAGATATGATGCTATGTTTCAATCCCAAGCAGCATTAATTCAAAGTCAATCAGCTTCTATTAAAGCACTGGAGAATCAAATTGGACAACTGGCCAATGCTCAGAGTTACAGACCGCCAGGTACCCTTCCTAGCAACACAGAGCCAAATCCAAGGAACATGGGGAAGGAGCAATGTCATGCCATCATGTTAAAAGTGGTACTGAAATCAACAAATATGTTGGAATCAAGGCAACAACAATTGAAGATTTTCCAAAAGAAACAAAACAACAGATGGAGGAAAAAGAAGCAAAGGAAAAAGAACAGATCACTACACCTCCACATTTTCCTCAGCGTCTTCAGAAGAATAAACTGGACAAGCAGTTTGCTCGATTCTTGGAGGTGTTCAAAAAGCTGCATATCAACATTCCATTTGCAGAAGCGTTGGAACAAATGCCCAACTATGCCAAATTCATGAAAGACATTATTTCACGAAAGCGAAGATTGGAAGATTATGAGACAGTAGCATTATCAGAAGAATGCAGCGCCATCATTCAGAGAAAACTTCCTCCAAAGTTGAAAGATCCTTGCAGTTTCACTGTTCCTTGCACCATAGAAGAACATGACTTCGGTAAGGCTCTGTGTGATTTAGGTGCTAGTGTTAACTTGATGCCTTTTTCTATTTTCAGGAAACTGCAGATTGGAGAAACAATGCCCACTTCAGTCTCACTACAACTTGCTGATATAACACTCGTATTTCCAAGAGGCGTGTTGAGGATGTGCTGGTCAAGGTTGACAAATTCATTTTCCCAGCAGATTCTATTGTCCTTGATATGGAGGAAGACGCAGACGTGCCAATCATCCTCGGGAGACCATTCTTGGCTATAGGTCGAACCATTATTGAAGTATAAAAGGAGAACTAACCATGAGGGTACAAGACCAAGAAGTAACATTCAATGTTTTCAAAGCCATGAATTTCCCAGATGATGAAAAGAAGGAGGAATGTTTTAGACTTGATGTGATATATAGTACCGTTCAGAACTCTGATGAAAGACAAAGTTCTACTGACAAACTTAAAAATGTCAATTGCCTGTGGAGCCTAAAGATAAAGCGTCTTTCATACTGAAGAAGCCATTCTTGCACTACAAGTAACAGAAGAGAAAAAGTTCCACCAGCTCAACGAATTGGAGGAATTTCACAATCAGCCTTTTGAGGATGCCAAATTGTACAAAGAAAAGGGCAAGAAAAGACATGATGAGAAGTTAGTGCGCATACAACTGGAACCAGGGCAGAAGGTACTGTTAAACAAATCAAGGGTGAAATTCTTCCCATGGAAGCCAAAATCACGGTGCTCAGGTCCATTGTGATCACCAAAGTTTTACCAGATAGAACTGTTGAGATACATGATCCTGACTCCAACAAAACTTTCAAGGTTAAAAACAAGCGTGTTAAACACTATTGGGGAGAATCATTTGAGCGACAAAAAGAAAGTGTCACACTTTCAGATCCAGCTTAACGTTCGAGAAGTCAAGTCTGGCTGACGACTTTAACTTAGCGCTAGCAGGGAGGCAACCCATGCAATTTGTGTATATATTGTAATCTAGTGTGTTTTATATTTGTGTGTTTAGTTTTTGCAGGTTTAGTCATTTCAAGATGGAAGAAGCTCTCGCAAATCTTCGCAAGCAATTTCCTTCCCTCCCTCAAAAATCTCTGATGAAAGTTTACAAAGCTCGCTTAGAACGGATGAGACTACTGATGATCAAAGGTATTCCTACTGACATTCATTGGATTATTGAAGCACGGGTCCGATTGGCAGGTGAGTTTTCTGACTCTTTTATTTGACATCTGCCTGGCTTAGGAAAGAGCACATATGCTAAAAAGAGAAGAGCCAAAAGAATGTGGTGTTTGTTATAAATGTGCTCGCATGTTTTGTAATACTCGTTGTCGTTCTTTAGGAATGGTGTCTGATAACCGTGAAGATAAGATTAATTTCATTAGGGATGGCTTGAGTAAGGAGTCTTTGGATGACATATCTAAAACTCTTGAGACGCATCCCAGTGGATGTGTGTATCATGAAATTCGCATGTTATATACACAATTCCAAAAGGAAAGACAACTGTTAAGTCTCAGGAATCTGACTCAAAAAGACCTTGTTTGCCAATTTATAAGAAAATTGGATGGGAAGCTTGTCCCTGACGCATAGACGTCAATCAAGCCGTTACTTTCTTGTAAATATTATATATCTTGTCTTTTCTTAATAATTGTGATTTTTTTTGTTGTTTTCTTTATTTCTCCGACAGGATCCAGACGTTTTTGACTATCACGATATTATTTCGCTACTAATCATCTTCTGGAAGATATTGTGCTATTTTCACTCACCCTTTTCAGGTACTATAAATTCAGCCCGTCATTGCACTTTTGAAGGCATCCAGAGTTGAGAAATAAGTACATATAAAAAATAGAAGCCACTTCAAGAAGACGAGTTGAAAACATCTGTGTGTTTTGCGGTAGTAGTGTTGGTGTTAAGCCACAATACGTAGAAGCAGCACAAGAATTGGGTCGAGTCTTAGATGCAAGAAATATGCACTTAATATATGACGGAGGCAATTTTAGACTTATCGGGATCGTTTCAAAAGCCGTACAGGAATGAGGCAGTCACGTTTTGGGAATCATCCCAAAACTCTTAGCAGAAGCAAATCTTATTGAACCATCAAATGGAGAGGAACTGATCGTGCCAGGTATGTCTGAACGTTTGGTAGAAATGATTAACCGTGCTGATGCTTTTATTGCTTTGCCAGATGGCTTGGGTACATTGGAGGAAATTTTTATTGCGTTATCTTGGGCGAACCTGAACATACACCAGAAACCAATTGGGCTGTACAATGTTGATGGATTATATGATTTTCTTTGTGTGTTTCTTGATGATGCCCGGAGAAATGGGTTCGTGTCAAAGCCTTTGAAAGAACTCCTCTTTACTGCAAGAACTGCTCCAGATCTAATAGACCAACTCATAGCCTATGAACCACGAGTTGACCCTATCCTTTCAAAGATAAATTGGTTTGAGGACGATCGTGGTAAGAGGTGTAGGATTAATCTGGATCTTAACCTTTAATTTCCTGTAGAATTTTAGCTAACCATGTATTATTTTCTAAACTCTTCTTCTACTTTTTAAGACATTGGGGACAATGTCTCATTTAGGTTTGGGGGAGAGAATTAGTTGATCAGTACCTTGTTTTTAGTTTGTGTGTTGTTTTTATTTTTAGTCCAAAATTTTTCGAAAAATACAAAAAAAAAATTGAAAAATTGAAAAAATTACAAAAATATTTTGCGTTTTTGTGTTTTTATTTTGACTAAAAGGGTGAAATTGGTAAGAGATAGCTGAGTAAGGAGTTTCCACTCTTGAGACGTATCTCAAGCCTATTTTCGAAATAAGTTAATTTTTGTTTATTTCCTTTTGAATTATTTAATTTGTAAATTCTCCATAAAACAGACTAAAATGGATCTTCATATGTTCAGTTAGCAGATATTATCAACATACATAGAAACATACGGACATGAACTAAAATTGAAAAGTTTGTAATATTCAGTGCTCTATTTTAATTGGAGGAAGCATTCAAAAAGTAATGGAGTAAAAAAAAAAAACGTCTGAGATCCGTGTTATTAAGTTTGTAAGGGTGTTTTAACACCTAGTGCCCTAAAGCCAACTGGTTTGGGAGTCACTGGCCCAAAGCTCGCTACATGGATCAAAGATGTTGCAAAAATATATATATCTAAAGTCTGAGTAATTAAGTCTGTAAGGGTGTCTTAACACCTGGTTCCCTAAAGCCAACTGGTTGGGAGTCACCGACCTAACACTCGCTACATAGACGGAATGTATTGTATATAAATAAAAATCAAAAATCAAAAATCAAAGAAAAAAATCAGAAAAATCAGAAAAAATATTCCATTGCTGCAAAAAGGTGTGAATTCTGATAGAACTTTAGGACAAAAAATTACTCTCTTATCAACTACCCTTGTGACTATTGTGGGCAAAAATGAGATTGATTAATACTTTGTTGGCTGTGTATATGGAGAATGGTAAATATAATCGGAGAATTTACTTATTCGATAATTTAGAAAGAAACAAAACAACTAGTAACTTGGAGTAGAAGTTTCACCTGATTAGTCACTAACTTTCTTTATCTCTTTTCTCTTGTCTTTTTGCTTTTGTGTGCATTAGTTTTACTACCTTTTTACTTTTGTAAAATATTTATGGGTATCATTGCTGTAACCCTCACGAGACTACAACTCATCCACTAGGGACACCTAGGGGTTTAAAGGCTTGTTGCATATGCTAAATGCAACTGTGATCCCTACGAAAGTGGCTTAGTTTAATTTTAATTGTTTCTTGTATTTTATTTTATTGTTTTGCTCGAGGACTATCAAAATGTTAGGATTGGGGGTGTGATGAGCGGAAAATATATCAATATTTACCGCTACTTTAACTTAATATTTTGTTTAGTTTCTCGGGTTTGATGAACGTTTTGATGTGTTTTAGTTTATTTTGCAGATAAAATAATATGGATCTCAATGAAATCATTTAGGACGAAATATGGGTCAAATAAGGGCAATTATTGGACTTGATATTTTAATTTTGGAGATTGGAAACTTGAAAGGGCGTTTTTGACGAAGTGCAGTTTTGGAAATTCCAGTTTTGCGCATCTGTCGTATTTTGGGTATAACTTTTTACACCGATATCGGATTGAGCTGATTCAAGTTCCAGATTAAATAAGACTCAAAGATCTACAGCTTTTAAAGATAAAATAATTTCGATTTCTGATGATTTCATGCCCGAAATTGATGAACCATCCAGAAGTGTGTTGTGTGTAATTATTAAAGTCACTTTCAATCATTTTCAAAGCAAAAAAATAAATTAATAAATAAAATAAAAAATTATCAAATCATCACCAAACATGATAAGAGATTAGTGGAGCAATTAATAATGGATTTGGTGGAGTAATTAGTGGAGCAATTAATAATTGATTTGGTGGATGATTTGATGGAGGTAAAATTTTGCCTATAAATACCAAGCCATTTCATTTGTAAAATTCATACTTTCTTCTAAGGAATTCCTTAAGAATACTAAGAAGATTGTATCTTGTTTGTTTATTTACAGCTTTTAGTAATTAATTACCGCTTTCACACTTTCTTTTCTTTACTTTTCAGTTTTTACTTTCCGCAATTTACTTTTACGCACAGTACTTTTCTTTCTTTAATTTTCAGATTTTACTTTTCAGTAATGAGGAGGTAACTCCCCTTTGCTGCGGTAAAAGGTAAAACTTTTATTACTAATATTTAGATTAATCTCCTTCATTATAATATATAAACTAGTTAAAACCTGACTTAACGAGGATACCGCCATATTGGTCGGTTGGTAATTATTTAAATTGGTTTTAACCTGACTAAACTGGATACCGCCTGATTGGTCGGTTGGTAATTAATTATTAATTTGACTTAATCTGGATACCGCCTATATGGCTGGTTGGTAATTATCATGAAAAGTTAATATATTATATTAAGGGAGATATCTAAAATAGAAGTAATAAAAGTGGATACTTTTACCTCAGCATTTTCTTTTATTGTACTTTTACTTTATTTTCTTTTCAGTATTTACTTATCAACAATTTACTTTCAGCAATTTACTTTCGGCATTTACTTTCAGCAATTTACTTTCAGCAATTTACTTTTTAGCATTTAATTTTCAGTATTTAATTTCAGCATTTACTTTCCGTCATTTAATTTTCAGTATTTAATTTTCAGTATTTTACTTTATGTCTTTTATTTTATTTAAGTTTTTACTACCCGTAAATATGTGTCGTAACTAAGCCAGTTATCTGGGCTTGTGATGAAATCCAATATCACCGGTTTATAAGGGGTTAAATTATAGCTTAGGTAATATAAAGATTTATTTATTGAGTCTTAATCTTAATGCTTTTTCATTAACTGGCCATTAATAAAATTGAACTGGGAAACTTAAAATGAACTGGACATAGAGATTTTAAGTTTAAAACCTTAGACTCAATAGTCCACGATCTTCCTTGAGGATAGATAACCATTTAATAGATTTCCTTACAGGATAGACATATACCTGTCAGGCGGGGGTAGCCATAATTGGAACTTAAACTTAATGAATCCAGATAATTTGGTTGACATAGACATATGGTTCAATTGGGTTAAACTGGATATTTGTGTCTGACCATCGACAGAGGCTTATACATAATTTAGTGTTCCAGGTTAATAAATCAATATATTACACAACTTTAAGATAACCACTTCATCTTTAAAATGATATTGGAAGAAATCACAACCCTAGATAGTTTTTAATATTGAATTTTCTTAAGACCTACTTTCGAACAATTTTATTTACTTGTTTTTAAATTTAGAATCGTCACCATTTCAAATCAATCAAACAACCTGTTAGATACTAGTAATCATTTGACCTCATAAAATTAATAGATTAGATATTAAGTCCTCGTGGGATCGATATTTTTATACTACTTGAACGATATGTGCGCTTGCGTTATACGTGTGTGTTTACGCCGGTCAATAAACACATTGGATGTGAATAACAGTATTTATATTTTGAATATAAATGAATCTCAAACGTATGACAAGAAAAAAAAATAGCTCAGACTGAATTAATCAGACGAGACTTATTTGTGGCATTGTTGTCTGAGACACATTAAACAAGACTCGTATATCCACACTTTCGAAGAGTGGATACTAGGACGGATTTGATTCTAATCAAATGATGTCTATGAATCTAGTTTAATAGGCAAAGTTCCTAAAACATCCTTTACTTGGTAAAAAGTGCAAGTGCCACCGATCTGTTAGCCCTCGTTCATAGTGACGTAAGAGGGCCCATGTCTAGCTAGGCTAGAGGTGGATATGAACACTTCGTAACCTTTACGGATGTGGCATCACGTTATGGTTATGTGTTTTTTATGAAACATAAATCGGAAACTTATGATAAATTCAAAGAGTTTCGACATGAAGTATAAAAACAGATCGGCAAGAGTATTAGAACATCACGATTGGACTGTGATGAAAATACTTAAGCAATAAGTTTCTCAATTACTTGAAAGAGTATAGTATTTTTTCAATATGGACTCCTCCCGGAACACCTCAATTGAGCAGTGTGTCCAAACGGAGAAACCAAATTTTGTTAGACATAATAAGGTTAATTATGAGTCGCTCTGAGCTACCATTTTCCTTCTAGGGATACGCATTAATCAGTGCAACACTTATTTTGAATAAGGTTCCATGAAAATCTGTTAGAAATACATCATATTAGATATGAACAGGAAAGAAACATGGTTTTCTCATTCCTGAAGATTTGGGTATGCTCGGCATATGGTTGGATGATTCCAAACTAGAACCCAAATCGGATAAGTGCCTAAATTGTAGGTTATCCTAGGGTAACCAAAGTATAGTACTTATACAACTCACAAGAGAACAATGTAATTATTGCTCGCCATGGAGTTTTCCTAAGAGGAATACCTATATGCAGTGGTAAGTGGGAGGAAAGTAAAACTCGATGAAAATCAGAGTAATATTGTTCCAAGCACCGATTCCTTAACGGAACACAAACAGTACATCAAGGATGAAACTGTACCAATAATCTTCGAATACACAAGAACCGCGTAAGTCGGGGAGAGTCAGAAAACAACCTGGGAGGTATGGGTTTCTGATCTCACCTCATGAAGATGTCAATCTTATTGAGGAAGACAAACCGGCTACGTATGAGGAAGTGATACAAGGTATCGACTCCTTATTATGGCAAAGTGCCATGATGTCCAAAATGGATTCCATGTATACCAACTAAGTTTGGACACTAGTTGATGTACCGGAAGGCATTGTGCCTATTGGAACTATATAAGTCTTCAAGGAAGACATACATGGATGGCAACATACAAACGTACAAAGCTAGGCTTGTAGGAAAAGGTATCGTTATCAACATTGTGTTGATTACAACGAAACCTTTTAACTCGTTGTCATGGTTAAATCCATTTGGATAATGCTTGCTAATGCTGTATGTTTCATTTATGAAATATGGCAGCTGAACATCAAAATTGCTTTCCTTAAACGGAAACCTTTTGGAGGATGTTTACAACATCCTTACGGTTTTATCGTACCAAAACAAGCAAACAAGGTTTGCAAGTTAATTCAATCCATTTATGGATTGAAGCAAGCATTTGTTGGGGTTGGTGCTCATAGCGCCAATTTCCGGTTGTATTTCTTTTGAATACTTCTGTAAAACATTATTATTATGAATAATATATGCAGTTTCTATAATATAATGTATCTTTTTATATGGTAAATACGTAATAACCTTAGAATGATTAGTCATGGTACTGTTGCTAAAGCGTCGCAACTGACATTGAGTAGTATCATGACGTTGTCATTCTCAGACAGTTCCTGGTCAAGGTTTACACTACTTGGTCAGTAAAGTAAACCCGTTGAGACCGGTACATGTCGTATACAGGAATATATGATTCCAATGGTTTATCAATGAACCATTAGTCTTGGAGACTAGTATAGACGTGTGGGTGTTTATAGCGGATAAACACTGAACGACTCACCGAAGATTCTTAATAGATGGTACGCCAACGTCAATAAGAATCTTCTCGGTTTGAGTAGCACTTGTGATTCTTAGACTTGAGATGCCATTGTGGGCACATGAGACATCTTCTACACTTAGATGGCAGTCATGTCACCGATCTATTTAGATCAGAACTCCGCCTGTTCGTTGGGTGTAGGTAGATCCTCAGGGTGTCCTATGTGTATCAAGATAGGATACGTCAGTTCTGTGTACCAGAGCATAGGTAGTCCATATGATTAGCAATCAGATAAAACCATGGGCCCGTGGTAAAGTTTAGAAGCTAGTTCTAAACATTCTTTTAGATATTGCTAATAGAATACTCGACTGGATAATCCCCATAGAGATTTGACGTTTACATCTATATCTCTGGGATATATCCGGATACCTGTGACGGAGGAATTATACATTTGCCATGACCTCGACCTGTATGATTCAACGAGTTTATCCGTGATCGTCATAATGTACGGGTGGATAAATTATGGACACGAAATTGGATTTCGTGACGGATATACCTGAATCTAGAGAGTCTCAATAATTAAATATACTCGTAGAGCACTAGAGCAACATTTATAAATAATATTGATTATTTATAAAGTCGTTTAAAGGTTAAACGCAAAATACATGCTAAAGGGACCCGATAGTCATTTGCTTAATTATTGTGTATTTACATTTAATACTTGATTAATTTAAATACACATTAATTAATAGTCAAATTGAGATATTTGACTAATATCCTAAAAGAATATATGTATTTGATATTTAATGTAAATATAATACATATATTTAATATATTTGTATTTAATTAATTAATTAATTATTTAATTGTTAAATGATTAAATTAATTAAAATATAAATATCTTAACATTTGGATATTTGGATTAAATGATTTATTTGCCTTAATTAAAATATCTATAAAGTGTTATTAGATATTTAAATCAAGTTGATCAAATGAAAATCAAATGAAGATGAAATTAATATTATTGTTTTTGCCTTAGCCAAATTCGGCCAAGGCCTTTGTGTAACAAGTATATATTGTTTTCATTTCATTTTTTTTCTAACCTAATACACTTTCTAACCTATACTCCATTAAAGAAAACAAAAGAAGCTAGAGAGGAAGAAAGGAAAATCAAAGGAAAAGGCTTGGATTTAGTAAGTTTTCTTAACTTGCTATTAGAGAGGAAATTGTTCCTTATGTTCTAGGCTACTTCTTGTGATGTTATCATGTTGTTCTTTTCTTTTTCTTTGTTTTTTGATGAATGGAAGTTTGGTGAAAGTGTTGAGCATGTATAATGGTGGAAGCTTGTGACTAGTGTAGTTTTAAGTATTCTTTTAAGTTTTTGGAAACTTTGTTGCTAATCTAGAGTTGTTGACCCACTCTTAAATGACCTAGATTTGATCTACAATTGTTTCATTGTGTTGAGACTTTAATTGGATGGAAGAAACATGATTGAAGTAATTGATTTAACCAATTTGGTCTAATTTGTCCAATTTGAAGAAATTGAAAAATTAGGGTTTAAGACCTTGTCCAATTTTGGGGATTTTCATTTATATTGTGTATAAGGATGTGTATAAGATGCATATAAAGTTTCATTTTGATTGTATTTCATTTGGATGAGTCTTGAAGCATGGAAGTGCAAAATGCACACTTTGGCACCCTAATGGTGCTCTCAACCAAATGATGATTTTTTGGGATTTTGGTTGCTTTTGGAGTTTTGATGTTTTGAAAATGTTAAGTTCATCTTAGAAATTATTTAGAATCATCAAAAATTGATTTGAACAATTTCGGACTAAAATGAACAAAATACCAAGTGTAAGGGCAATTCGGTAAATTCACTTAAATTTTATTTATTGAATTTTATTTCATAATTTGATTATTGGGTAATTAAATAAATATGTTTATTTAATTAATCCGAGAAAAATTTTTGAAATCGAAAATTTGATTTTTCACCGTTTCCGCTACGTTACCGGATTTAGCCCCTAAAACCCCTACATCATTGTGTTCTTGGAACTGTCTTTTTGATGTAATCATAATGGTATATGATTTAATTCAAAACAAAATGATTCTTGTGTATATAACAAGGTTAGTGGGAGCGCACTGACAATGATTGTCCTACATAATGATGACATATCATTTCTTGGAAATGACATTTCCTTAAAACAATCAGTGAAAGCTTGGCTTTCATGAAAAATTCTCCGTAGACTACTTGGGAGAGACAACCTTTATTCTAGGAATAAGGATCTACTAGGATATAACTAAAAGTTGTTGGCACTCTCCGAGAACTCGTACGTTGAAATATATGTACGCGACCTGGTGTCTCATATGCTTTGAGCATATGGAGTCACAATCAGGCCAATCCAAGTGATGGTCACTGGATTGATGTTAAGAACATCCTTAAGTATCTTAGATTAATACTAAGGATGCTTTCTTAAGCTATGGAGAAGGAGAACTTGAAGTGACTGGGTTCACCGTTGCAAGTTCCTAACCGACAATAACGACTATAAGTCGTAATAAAGGTACTATATAGTTTGAATAACAGAACAGTGAGCTGGAAATCTTCCAAGCAAGAAACCGTTGCCGTATAAACAACAAAAGCGGAATATTACTGCAGCTGAGGCAACAATAGAAGTGATTTGGATTTATAATAATCCTAATCAGATTAGGTGTAGTTCTGTTAGTAGCTGAGCTAGGCGACAGCACAGGCTAAAGAATTAATGGTCTCATCAGCGATCCAAATATATACTTCAATTATTTCATATGATTCGTCGGATCATACATCGTGGCGATGTGATGATCTAATAAATCGCATCAGATGATAACCATGCAAATCCGCTGACGAAAGTGTTTTTCTCAGCAGAAGTTTGAGCGGCCCGTACATAGTTCAAGTGTAGGACACTTGAGTGATTGGCTATAGGCCAAGTGGGAGATTGTTGGACAATTATGACCCATAGCATCACTATTTGTACAAAACATGGTGTTGATGTACAAATTAACTATGTGACAAAGGAAATTGCTCTTTTATCATTTGTAATTGGATTACCAAGATACATAAATGATAAAAGTCCATATGATTAGTTCCGGATTAATAAGATTTGAGACAGTATTAATCCACTAAGGTTTAATCATTAAAATATCCCTAGTCATAATATTATCGAGACTTGACATCGATAATGCGGAATAGACTTGTATTGGACTTGTGCGCGTTGTGGGAGCATAACGGCATAGTTCTCATATATTTAAGTATTGGATACTTATGCAAGTGTAATAGGAAGTTGTGTTTACCGATGGTACGGAAACAGCTTCGCTCTGGATAGACCCCTTGAAATTCCATTGGTAGTATGACTATGTGTCTATGGAAGTCCGAATCAGGGTAGGTGTATTTGGTCTTAACCTGAGACTTACATCGCTAATACTTGCGACAATCAATATACTTTGGTTTTGGTCGTCCGGGGCTTTAACAGGTTCTGTGTACGCCTCTTCTGGGTATATTGAGAATCGTAGTGTATTGGGTGTGATGTCAAGATGGAAGTATCACTTCAGTCATATGGAGATGATGTTCACGTAGGATAAGGAATTGATACTCTTGTATGCTGCAGCTATCGGGATAATATGACTAGGTCATGTTTATCCGATTATAGAGACTAGTTACCAGAGATCCGATATGTGCTTCGTACGGGGCAGACACAATTCCAGCCCCAGGCCTAGCACGTGACATCTGATAATGGATCGCAATACGCAATACTAAGTATATTACGCCTGATACAGATTACATATTCCTTTAATAATATTTCTGGAGAATTGGGTAGGCACGGTGCTTTGCTAGAAGCCAATCATGTCTTGTAAATCGGTAAAAACGTAGTATTAGGTACGTACGTGTTCGGATAGTCCGATGACTGGATTTACTGGCAACATATCCAGGGATCTCATGGGTCACTTCCCGAAGATTCACCAATGACGTATGACTCGCACATAATTAATATAAGATTAATTATAAGAGAAAGAAAATTAATCTAGGGTTAATTACGGAGTATTTTATCTGGGATAAAATTCAATTAAAAAAAGAACAATTAATTTGGAATTAATCGATAAAATAATATATTCGATATATTATACGAAATTAGATTTCGACGTGGAATTAAAATTAGATTTTAATTCGGGCGAACGAGTTAATTTAGAATTAATTCGCTAGCGACGTGAATAGTAATTTTGCTAGGCATAATTATTTAATTAAATTTGATTTAATTACGTCGCAACGGAAAATTCGTTAATTTGGAATTAGCGAACCCGAGCCTGGGATGTGTTGCAGGCCCACTCGGATTTTGAATCAAGTGGGGCCCACAAGTCACATTACGCGTCACATCATTAGTCATTCAAGTGATGAAAGTCTTTTCACCTTTTGGTGATTGACTTCTTGTCACTCTTTGATTGATGTGAGTTGTTGAAGACATTAATGCCTTGTACCAATTTTTTGGAAAATTGGAAAATAGTATTTGACTTTTGAAATCAAAAACACACAACACAACTCTTCTCTCTTCTCTCCCTCACTCACGGCAAAGTGCCAATTTTTCTCTCCTCTCTTGGCTTGGCCGAGAGTCACACAAGGAGAAGGGAAACAATTTGTTGCAAATTTTTCCAAGTGCTAGCACACTAAAGAGATCATTCAAAGGTGATAGGGAAACTCATTCATGAGCATGGAATCAACACTCAAAGCTTGGAGCTTGAAGATCCATACAAGGAGGGCTTGGCCGAAACTCATGAAGAAATTTTTGTGTCATCGCATCCAAAAGCCGATCGTTGTAAGTATAATTTTCGTTATACTTCTTCTTGTATTCACATATTTCATTGCTTAATTGATCTTGGTTTGACCTAGAAAACCCAACATAGTGATCATATTAGTAGAGAATGGATATTGGACTCAGGGTACTCCTTCCACATGAGTCCATATAGGGACTGGTTTATCGACTTTAGAAATTCAGACCAAAGGACTGTGTATATGGGAAATGACAATACTTGTAGAATACATTGAGTATGGGATATAACACTCAAACTCAATAATGGTAAAATTAGGATCCTTACTGATGTTAGATATGTACCTGAATTAAAATGAAACTTAGTATCGCTAGGAACTCTAGATGAATTAGGTTTCACATATAAAGCTCACCAAGTAAACAGGTGCATATCTAAGGGTAAGAAACTAATCATAAGTGGTATAAAAAGAAACGGATTGTATGTATTGAAATGACACCATGTATTCTCAGAAAAACTCATTTCTGCCCTAACTTCTAATGTTGATATGGCTAATATTTGGCACTTGAGACTTGGCCATATTGGCCAGAAAGGCATGCAGGTACTCAGTAATCAGGGACAATTTGGAAAGGACCAGTTGAAGCCACTAGACTTCTGTGAGATATGTGTGTTGGGCAAACAGCACAGACAGAACTTTTCAACTGGAATTCACTTGTCAAAAGCCTGCCTGGAGTATTTACATTGTGATCTATGGGGACCGGCCAAGGTCCAAACACATGGGGGTAAATAATTTCTCTCTATGTTGATGATTACAGTAGGAAAGTATGGACATTCTTGCTAAAATCAAAGGATGAAGTTTTGGTAAAGTTTAAAGATTGGAAATTTTTAGAAGAAAATCAAACTAGTAACAAAGTGAAAGTCTTGAGAATAGATAATGGCTTAGAATTTTAAAATATTGAGTTTGATCAATACTGTACGAGTGAGGGTATCATGAGACATGAGACTGTAAGAAACACCCCTCAACAAAATGGAGTTGCGGAAAGAATGAATAGAACCCTATTAGAAAAGATTAGATGTCTTTTATTCTCATCTGAACTCCCAAGGTCTTTTTGGGGTGAGGCTTTTAATACTGCAACACATATAGTTAACCTTAGCCCTAATAGCTCAATCCAGTTTAAGAGTCCTGAAGAGATCTGGTCTGGTAGAACTCAAAAACTTGCCCACCTTAGAGTGTTTGGTTGTGAAGCTTATGCTCATCAGTCCATAGGAAAACTTGAACCAAGGTCACTTAAGTGTGTTTTCTTAGGATATCAAGAAGGGACAAAAGGGTACATGTTATGGGAAAGAGAGTCGTCTGGAGTCAAAATTGTAGTTAGTAGAGATGTTATATTCAATGAACTTTGTTTTCCTTGTAAAACTACTAACAAGAATGAAGGTGCCTTAGAAAATGATCTAGAAGATTTTGATCTTGCAGGTGGAGCTCAGATGCAGGTGGAGACAGGCAGATGCAGGTGGAGACAGGCCCATCCAGGGCCGCTGAACAAGCTGTTGGCAGGCGAGGGACAGAGACATCTGAGCACGCCTAACCTAGGAGTAATAACCCTAGGAAAATAGAAATGAAGTGTCTGATATGTAAGAACAAAGTGAAGAGGACACAGTGGATCAATTGGATCAAATTCAACAGAATAAATCATATGAGCAACATGAGAACACCACAAGACACATTGGTCAATTACCAGCTAGCAAGAGATATAAGTAGGAGGCAGGTAAAACCTCATACCAGGTATGATTACTCAACTAATGACTTATACTTTTGTGCATTAATATCAAGCCATGATATAAATGGAATAGAACCTGCTAGCATATGAGAGCCATTGAGATCTACCCATAAACATGAATGGGAAGCGGCCATGAAAGAAGAGATGTATTCTCTTAGAAAAAACCAAACCTGGACTTTGGTTCCTAAACCTGAAACCAGAAGTTGGTTGAGTGCAAGTGGCTGTTTAAGGTCAAAAAAGGAATATTGCCTAGTGACCCTGTTAGGTTTAAAGCCAGACTTGTAGCAAAAGGATTTACTCAGAGGGAAGGGGTAGACTATAATGAAATTTTCTCGCCTGTAGTTAAATTTAAGACTATTAGGATGATGTTAGCTCTAGTAGTTCAGTATAACCTCGAATTGGAACAATTAGATGTAAAAATTGCTTTCTTACATGGAGAACTAGAAGAGAAAATTTATATGTCTCAATCTGCAGGTTTTGTAGATAAAAACCATCATGAGTATGTGTGCTAGCTCAATAAATCCTTATATGGCCTTAAACAGTCTCCTAGGCAATGGTACAAAATATCTGATACGTTTGTCCTCAGTATTGGATTCGTTAGAAGTAAATATGATAGTTGCTTCTATTTCATGCTTAATGATAAATGTCATGTATATTTGTTATTGTATGTTGATGATATGCTTCTAATCTCTGAATCAATGAATGCAATTTGTAAACTTAAGAAACAATTGAACATTGAATTTGACATGAAAGACCTAGGTAGTGCTAAAAGAATTCTAGGTATGACCATTGATAGAGATAGAAGTAAAAATTATCTGAAAATACATCAGTCCACATATTTGCAAAAGGTAGCATCTAGGTTTGGGGTATGTGGCTGTAAGCCTGTTAGTCAGCCACTTGCGAGTCATTTTATTTTGTCTAAATCCCAAAGACCTGCTAATAGGTCTGAGATGATTAAAATGGAAAATGTACCTTATGAAAATGTTATAGGTTCTGTGATGTATTCCACGATTAGTACTAGACCTGATTTGTCATATGCTGTATCTTTGTTGAGTAGATTTATGTCAAATCCAGGTGGCGCACACTGGAGTGCTTTGCAGTGGTTATTAAGATACATAAATACAACAGTTGATTACGGTTTATGCTTTAACAAAACTAATGCTTTAGACTTGGTAGGGTATGTGGATTCTGATTTTGCAGGTGACAGAGACTCAAGAAAGTCAACTACAGCATATTATTTCACTCTTAGTGGAAACTGCATCAGTTGGAAGTCGAGTCTGCAACTCTTAGTTACCCTTTCAACTACTGAAGCTGAATATGTAGCCATAACTGATGTATTCAAGGAAGCCAAGTGGCTTCAGGGTATCCTAACCGAAATACAACAGCTTCATGAGAAGACAATTGTGTATTCAGACAGTCAAAGTGCGATACATTTGAGCAAAAATCCAGTACATCATGAGAGAACCAAGCATGTGGATGTGAAGTATCATTTTGTGAGGGAAATCGTCTCAAGTGGTAAGATTGAGATCCAGAAGATCCCAACTGAAGACAACCCATCTGACATGGGGATAAAATTTGTGACTGCCACCAAACTCTCCCACTGCATGAAGTTGTTGCATGTGGGGGTTGGTTGAATGTGCAGCCGACATGAACAATGATAGAGATGAGTGATTTTGTTGCACTGGTTTTGGCCCTAACATGAGATGATATATGAATGGAAGTAATAGATCTGTAAAGGCTTCAAGGTGGAGATTGTAAATTGTGAAGCCCATCTCGGTTTGGCCTTACAAAGTGAAAGATATATATGACTGTTTGATGGTGGACACGTGGTGCGATCTCTGTCATTGCTGGTCTTAATTGCTCTTCATATAAATTGATTATTATGGCCAGAGAAAATGGGATTTTTCATTCATTTTGTTTCTTCGTCTCCTTTGTTCTGTTCTTCTCCGTGACCTCTCAGAGAAAATTCCTAAAGCCATGTTTGTGCTATCTTGAGTTGTAAATCAGTTGCTGGGCCTGATCGTAGGCTACTACTGGGTTTGATTATCAGTGAGATAGACGCATTTAGAGCTCTAGGTTTTCTTGGTTTCTTGCTCTGTTTATTGGGGAAGTTACGGTTGTAAAGGGGGAAATACAAATTCTTGTGTAATTGTGATATAATCTAGTGCAGTGAGCTCCTTATTTCTAGAGTTCAACGTGGATGTAGTATGAATCTTTTCAGGTGAACCACGATAAAAATCTTGTGTTCTTGGTGTGGTTGATTTGTGCGATTGTTTACTTGTTTCTGCAATTCATTGTCTCTGGATTGAAGTATTGTGCACAAAGTAGGGATTAATCAACACTTATGATTGTTGGGTGTGCAAACAAAGTCCCAAAGTCCCACATTGGTTAGAAATGGGGAAGATCATGGGCATATAAAGATGAACATGTATCTTCATTGGTATGAGGCCTTTTGGGTAGAGCCCAAGAGCAAATCCATGAGGGCTTAGGCCCAAAGTGGACAATATCATACCAATGTGGAGATAGGTGATGTCCAAAGTTCCTTACAAGTGGTATCAGAGCCATGCCCCGGAGTTAGCCATGTGGATGAATCCTCGGAATACCGAACAAAAATATGGTGAGCCCCGATCGTGATTCGTGAATGTGCTCGATTAGATAGGCGGTGTGCTCTGGTCTTCATGGACGTGTCCTAATCCCAACACGGTGAAGAGGAGTTGGTCTGGGCTAGAGTGGACGGATGGATGATCATTTCAGGGGAGGCTCGGTGGTCCTTTGTTCGAGGGGAGGATTGTTGGGTGTGCAAACAAAGTCCCAAAGTCCCACATTGGTTAGAAATGGGGAAGATCGTGGGCATATAAGGATGGACATGTATCTTCATTGGTATGAGGCCTTTTGGGTAGAGCCAAAGAGCAAATCCATGAGGGCTTAGGCCCAAAGTGGACAATATCATACCAATGTGGAGATATGTGATGTCCAAAGTTTCTTACATACTAGATGAATTATATAGAGCTTATATTTTTTCAAAATTAGGTTTAAAGGCAGGTACTACGAGATAAGAATGTCTCATGATATACATAAGACATTATTTAGAATACAAGAGTGTCATTATGAGTTTCTAGAATGCCTTTTGGGTTAACTTATGCCCCATCCACTTTTCAAGCAACCATGAATCAGATTTTTAAACTCTATCTTAGGAAATTTATCATTGTATCTTTTGATGACATTATGGTTTACAGTCTTTCTTTGGAACTACATTTAGAACATCTCAGACTCACTTTGCAGTGTTTGGTAGATAACCAACTCTTTGCCAAGATCTAGTAATGTGTTTTTGGGTAAGAAACAGTGGAATATTTAGGACATTGGGTATCTGTTAAAAGAGTGGAACCATCAACAATAAAATCAGGCCATGAAACAGTGGCCTACCCCTTTGAATTTCAAGCACTTGAGAGCTTTTCATGGCCTTACAGGTTACTATAGGAGGTTTGTTAAACACTATACTATGATAGCAGCCCCTTTGACAGATCTTTTGAAGCTTAATGCATTTGTCTGGAGTGAACAAGTTGAGCTTGCTTTCAACAAATTAAAACAATCTATGATCTCAACCCTAGTGTTAGCCTTTCCAAATTTCTCTGAACAGTTTGTAGTTGAAACTGATGCCGGTAATATCGGTATAGGTGCAATACTAATGTAGCAGATTGGGGTTTGATTATGAGATCCATTACAAGCCTAGACCAGAAAACGCAGCAGTAGATGCCCTCTCTAGGTTGCCTCAGTTGACAACAGTCTTTGTTCAGTTTTGTGCTATCACTATGCCTGTTTTTGGGTTCATTTCCCAACTTCAAGCTGACACTTCCCATTCAGAAAGTCTACAACAACTTATAGCTCAAATTTAACTCCAACCAGACACCTACCCTGATTATAAGACCATAGATGGTCTATTATTCTACAAGTGTTGAATTGTAATATGTCCAAAATCCTCTATTAAGCAACAACTACTCACTGAGTTTCACTATTTTGTATGTGGGGGCCATGGTGGGGTGCTTAAAACCCTTAAAAGGGTGCAAGATAGTTTTTATTGGAAGAAGATACAACAAGATATCAAAGCATATATTGATCATTGCCAAATTTGCCAACAAGTGAAATATTTAGCCAAGAGTTCCCAATGGATGCTCCAGCCTTTGCCTATACCAGACCAACCTTGGGAAGACATTTCCATGGATTTCATAGTAGGATTACCAATGGCGAATGGCTATTCTTCCATTCTAGTGGTTGTTGATAGACTGAGCAAGTATATCCACTTGGGGCCATTAACAACCAATTTTACTACTTCCCGAGTATCACAATTCTTTGTTGACATGGTTCGCAAGTTGCATGGGTTTTCAAAATCCATTGTGTCAGACCGAGACCCAATCTTCCTTAGTGCCTTTTGGAAGGTATTACTCCAATCAACTGGCACTACCTTGGCTACCAGTAGCTCGTATCATCCCCAATTCGATGGTCAAACTGAATTGCTTAATAGATGTGTTAAGCACTATCTTCGATCCTTTGTTGCAGATTACCCTAATTGATGGATTATTTTCTTGCCATGGGCTGAATTTTGGTACAACACATCCTATAACATGAGTACATGCTTTACTCCATTCCAAGCAGTTTATGGCAGACCTCCTCCTACTAGTCCCATGTACATCTGAGGCACATGTTCAATCGAGGCTGTGGATTCTGAGTTATTGGCTAGGGAAGAAGTTCTAAGGCAGCTCAAACTCCACCTTCAAAAGGCTCAACAGCGTATGAAGAGTATGGCTGACAAACATAGGAGTGACCATCAATTTCAGGAAAGTTATTGGATATGGCTTAAACTACAACCCTATCTTTAGTACTCTTTAGCCAAACGCTTATCTCACAAGCTGATCATGCGATATTTTGGTCCTTACTTAATTACCAAGGGCATTGGAGCTGTAGCTTACCGTTTACAATTGCATGCCACTACCAAATCCATAATTTTTTCCATGTCTCTCAACTCAAGGCTTACAAGTCTTCCGTGCAAGCACCATCAGCCTCTGTTACCCATTCTTCAGCCACTGTCGAAGACCTGAGTCTTCATCCTTTGGCAGCCATTAGCAAACGAGTGGTGATTCGCGGCCAGCTGCATATTCCACAGGTCTTGATCCAATGGCTTAACTTACCTGTTGAGGACAGTACGTGGGAAGATGTGGCTACATTCCAACAAGTTTTCCCAGTTTCAACCTTGAGGGCAAGGTCTATTTGAATGGGGAAGGTAATGTTACACCTCAGAAACACCAGCAGCCACACCAGCAACAGGTTCATCATCCACCTTAGCCAAACCAACAGCAGGTCCATCAGCCACACCAGACCAGACCTCAAAGGGCTATTATGAAGCCACATAGATATCAAGAATTTGTTTAGTGGGGAATTGAGTTTTGACGCCAAAGTTAGTTAGGGAAGTTACTAAGTTGTTAGCAGGCTGTTAGTGTCAATTGAAAATACAATATTACCCTTGTAACTGAATTTGTTGATGACTCTACTATAAATATCAATACGAGTATATAAATAAAAGCATTAATTAATTTCCCAAAATTACTTGTAAAATTTTGGAGAGTTTTTCGTTGGCTTTATCTCGAATCAAAACTAATAGAAGCCCTTATAAATAAATACTCATGAACTTGGCTACAAATGCCGTATGAGAATTTATCATCAGGAGTGTCATTAGTGAGCTCGTTGTTGGTCCAGCTCAGGAGCAAAATACTACTAGTTCATATGATTTAACACTGTGAATTTCTAGTTCAGCAGATGATGCATCAAAGAGATCGAAGGCCAAAGATATGGATATGGAAGTCTTTCAACATTTTAACTTATGCCTCTGATCAAAGAACATAAGGGAACAAGATTGCAGTATTATTATATTCTCTCCAGTGTATACAAGTCATTCACTACGATTATATGTCTCTTTCAATTCATTTCTCAAAGGTGTTCTCTACTTAAACTGGCATGTCCTAGATCTGCAGATTTCACCATGGGTGCACTTAAAAGAAAAATAAATAAAGAACATCCTATGCAGATTTCATAATGCAATTATTATGCTGGGGACGAGCGTCATCATGACATCAGCCTCAATTATTATCCTGCCGACACGCGTTATCACCACGTACGTCAGCACTTGCGTCATCGTCACGTCATTGTGAAATTCCAATTTTGCCCTTTTTGTCCGTTTTTCGCTGTTTTAGCCCTGATTTGATTCCATTGAGCCCTGAAATCTTATTTATCTACAAAATAACACAAACACATCAAAATATTCACAAAACTCGAGAAACTAAACAAAATATTAAGTAAAAGAGGCGGTAAATATTTATATATTTTCCGCTTATCACACCCCCAAACCTAACATTTTGCTAGTCCTCAAGCAAAACAACAAAATAAAATACAATAAACAACTTTAAAATAAAATTAAACTAAACTACTTTCGTAGGGATCACGGTTGCATTCAGTGTATGCAACAAGCCTTTAAACCCCCATGTGTCCTTAGTGGACGAGTTATAGTCTCGTGAGGGCTTACAGAGACGATACCCACAAACGTCACCTATCCAACCGAATGATGTTTAGAAATTTATTTTAACAAACCAACGGCATTCTAGATGAGCAACCAATTTATTTTAACAATTATCCCAGCTGCTTCTTTAGGTGTACATTCAAATGAAAAAGAAAAACAAGAATATAGTGAAAGAAGAAACACCTATTTTTTAATTTAAACAAATTAAATAAAGAATTAAAAATAAAAAGAAGAACATGTAAATATATGAACCATCATGAGCCAAACCAGAATATCATGAAAATGAAGGCAAAAAAACCACCCAATAATGAAATAATGAAATACTGAAAAAGATTCGAAACGAATGATTTAACTAGTCATGATAATCAATAAAAATGAGCTAATCATTATTGATATAAAACAAGAACTCATAAATGATAAACTAGAGAGAGAAAGGAAGAATGAACTCTTTTTTGCAGTCTTCGCCTTCAATCTCCAGCACTAGTTAAAGAACTCATTCTTGCCTTGCTCTAGGCATTCTTTTATATTCTGAAACTCCAAAATTGTGTTATGAGGCTTCCTTTTTAGGTTTTGGGATGAACTATTGCTTATATAGGAGGTCCGGGGGAACTTTTCTTAATAAAAATTGGATTTGAGATGAACTGGGGACGTCTTCTGAATTGCGACGCGAGCCAAAACGCGTATCTCGACTACTAGCCCAAAGTCCACTATAATAGAGAAATACTTACAGCGATGGTAAAAGAGCTATGTCGGCAACTCCATCGACTCTAATACCTTTAGACTGTAAGAAATTGAAGAACTCATCGAGTCTGTATCATGATTTTCTTCAGAATCTCTGAAGTCTCTGAGTGGATTATCTCTGCAAGCTCGGAACGCCGGAACTCCGACTACCAATCTTCCTCCTTGAGAACACTGAAGGTTTAGGAAATTGGGTTTGTTGTGTTGATCGTAAATCAAAGATGAAACTCATCAAAACAAAGAAGACATGAAAATCAAAAAAGTTCAAGGTGAGAATGAAAAGGTTGAAAAGCTATGAAGGTTCTTGTAACGTCCGACAATCTTGACTGTTGTTTCATGGTGAGACGTATGATACATAATGAAAATTTTGTTCGAACACATATATATATACTCATAAAATGATTTGGGGACAATCGGTAAATTCTTCGAAATTCCGATATAAAATTGTACGATGTTCCACTCCGGGCAGCCCATGGTTTTTGGGTCATAATTCTCTCATACGAATTCTGATTTTTATGAATTTTATATCTTCATAAAGCTAAGATCGAGAGCTAAAACTTTCACATAAATATTTTTCCAAATTCGAACCAGAAACAAGTCAAAAATGCAGGTAAAAAATCTGGATGAGTAGTGCCCGCGGACCCATCTAGAAAAATCTCAAAGTTTCTCAAAATTTCTAAAACTTTTCTTCATAAAATAAAATTTCAAATAGCCTCTAGTATAAAAGAGGGGCACTATTCAAACATTCTCAAATGTTTAAAAAGATGAGGAAACATGAGAAGAGAAAGAAGAAGAAAGAAGAAGAAGAAGAATGAAGAAAAAATAAGGAAAAGGAAACAAGTGCCAAATACCCATTCATCAAACAAAGAAGAAGAAAAGCCACTATGGGAAGCTTGAGGAGTGAAGGAAACCAAAGGAATATAAGGTAAGGGAACTTTGACCCAAATTTGGAATTATGAAATCTTGATGATATGTTGGTATTAGTGGCATAATAGGGATTGCATTTAGTGAGAAAATGAGCATGGAAATTAATTGTATTAAGAATTATCCAATATTTGAAAATTCTAAGTGTTGAGCTAAAACTAGAACAAAAAGATTAAATAATTGTTTGAGGATGTTAACTTGGTATAGAATATGCGAAGTTGAAGTTTGATGGAGTGGATTGTGCAATGGTTTTGATGTAGAAGTGTTGGTGATGCATTTGGGGTGAGATAGACTTTGGGAAGTGACCGGTGCTTGCGCACGTATCGTTCAAGTAGTATAAAAAATATCGATCCCACGAGGACTTAATACCTAATCTATTAATTTTATGAGGTCGAATGATTACTAGTATCTAACAGGTTGTTTGATTGATTTGAAATGGTGATGATTCTAAATTTAAAAACAAGTAAATAAAATTGTACGAAATTAGGTTTAAGAAAATTCAATATTAGGAAACTATATAGGGTTGTGAATCTTTCTAATATCTTTAAAAAGATGAAGTGGTTATTTCATGTTTGTGTAATAAATCGGTTTACTAACCTGGAACACTAAATTATGCGAAAGCCTCTGTCGATGGTCAGACGCAAATAACCAGTTTAACCCAATTGAACCATATGTTTATGTCAACCAAATTATCTGGATTCATTAAGTTTAAGTTCCAATTATGGCTACCCCCGTCCGACAGGTATATGTCTATCCTGTAATAAAATCTATTAAAGGGTTATCTATCCTCAAGGAAGATCGTGGGCTATTAAGTCTAAGGCTGAAACCTAAAACTCTTTGTCAAGTTTATTTTAGATTTACCAGATCAATCTTATTAGTGGCCAATTAACAAGACGCATTAAGCTTAAGACTTAATAAGTAAACCTTTAAATTACCCAAACTATAAAATAACCTCTTATAAACCGGTGATATTAGAATTCATCACAACCCCAGATAACTAACTTAGTTATGACACATAACTAGGGCTAGTAAAAACTTAAATAAAATAAAAGACATAAAGTAAAATGCTGAAAAGTAAATTGCTGAAAAGTAAATGACGGAAAGTAAATGCTGAAATTAAATACAGAAAATTAAATGCTGAAAAGTAAATGCTGAAAGTAAATTACTGAAAAGTAAATGCTGAAAGTAAATTGCTGAAAAGTAAATAAAGTAAAAGTACAATAAAAGAAAATGTTGAGGTAAAAGGATCCACTTTTATTACTTTAATTTAGATATCTCCCTTAATATAATATATTAACTTTGCATGATAATTACCAACCAGCCATATAGGCGGTATCCAGATTAAGTCAAATTAATAATTAATTACCAACCGACCAATCAGGCGGTATCCAGTTTAGTCAGGTTAAAATCAATTTAAATAATTACCAACCGACCAATATGGCGGTATCCTCGTTAAGTCAGGTCTTAACTAGTTTATATATTATAATTAAGGGAGATTAATCTAAATATTAGTAATAAAAGTTTTATCTTTTACCACAGCAAAGGGGAGTTACCTCCTCATTATTGAAAAGTAAAAACTGAAAATTAAAGAAAGAAAAGTACTGTGCGTAAAAGTAAATTGCGGAAAGTAAGAACTGAAAAGTAAAGAAAAGAAAGTGCGAAAGCGGAAATTAATTACTGAAAGCTGTAAATAAACAAACAAGATACAATCCTCTTAGTATTCTTAAGGAATTCCTTAGAAGAAAGTATGAGTTTACAAATAAAATGGCTTGGTATTTATAGGCAAAATTTTGCCTCCATCAAATCATCCACCAAATCCATTATTAATTGCTCCACTAATTACTCCACCAAATCCATTATTAATTGCTTCACTAATTGCTTATCATGTTTGGTGGTGATTTGATAATTTTTATTATTTATTTATTAATTTATTTTTTTGCTTTGAAAATGATTGAAAATGACTTTAATAATTACACACAACACACTTCTGGATGGTTCATAAATTTCGGGCATGAAATATTCAGAATTAGAAATTATTTTGTCTTTAAAAGTTGTAGATCTTTGAGTATTCTTTAATCTGGAACTTGAATCAGCTCAATCCGATATCGGAGTAAACAGTTATGCCTAAAATACGCCAGATGCGCAAAACTAGAATTTCCAAAACTGCACTTCGTTAAAACGCCCTTTCAAGTTTCCAATCTCCAAAATTAATATGTCAAGTCCAATTTTTGCTCTTATTTGACCCACATTTCGTCCTAAATGATTTCATTGTGTCCCAATATTATTTTATCTGGAAAATAAACTAAAACACATCAAAACGTTCATCAAACCCGAGAAACTAAACAAAATATTAAGTAAAAGGGGCGGTGAATATTGATATATTTTCCGCTCATCAGAAAGCAATTTTAGAATCCTGGAAAACATGCTAGAGTCGCAAAGCCAAAAGGGCAGCATCGCGACACGTACTGGGAATTTTTCCACAAATTCATTTATGGAATTGTGAGCATCGCGACGCCCAGGGCTTTGCGTTGCGACGTGGAGACATGGGATGCTCACTGGATTGCAAGCATGTGTGTGAGCGTCGTGAAGCCCAAGGGGCTGCGTCGCGACGCGTGAGCAAAATTTTCCCCAAATCAGTTTTAGTTCAATTCAGTTTCACCCTAGTGTATTAGAGGCCACCTTATATGTCTCGTATCATTTCGCATACATACATTATATCAAGGCACAAGCATGATAAGCTTAGTAATTAAAGCATATAGATATATTAGTAAGCTTAGCTAAGTTCCGAAGCCTATTTTACAACTTATATGCTAATTAAGCTCTCGAAAATAGATTATCCTCAGGAACCACAATCTTCTTCGATGAAAAGATCCAGTATCAGTCAGATTCCAAAATCTGTGAGTGGATATCCTCTTTCAAAATTGTTTTTTCTTGGTATTGTTTTAAATACAGACTTATTTTTCTTCATATAGAGCATTAGCCAGAATTTTATTACAGATGTTTTTCAGATAATGATGTTTTAGAAAGATTTATTTTAATAGCATGAGTTTTGAGATTTTTAGAGGCATGTGGGAAAAACCCACCTCAGTATGTAACTTATGGAATCGACGGATGACATGTGCACATGTAGAGGACTGGGGGGACGACGATTACGTAATGCCCTCAGATCCTTGTTCAGGACTAGGGATGACAGATGCACCTAGATCCTAGTTTCAGGGTCAGGCAGTAGCATGGATCCGCACTCCTGGCTCTAGTTCATTGGGGGACAACGATACGTAACGCCCCAAGTTCACTAGTTTAGGAGTATGGGGGACGGCGATACGTAACGCCCCCATATGTCAGGTTTTCAGAGACAGAGAATAGGTTTTTAGAAAACAGTTTTCAGAGATCAGTTTGCAGATACAGATTTCAGAAATAGTTTTCAGAGAAAATTTTTCTAGAAAGGAAAGTTTTCAGAAATAGTAGTTTTATAAGAGACTTTCAGAAAAGATTTTGATAAAGGTTTCTAGAAAGAGAACTGCTTTCAGGAAAAAAAAAGGTTTTCAGAAAAGATCTGATTTGATTTCTAAAACATGAGTTTTCATAAAGTATTTCAGTTTTCATTTTAAAACCGTCCACTCACTAGGTCATTCAAACGATCTAACCCCCCTACTCCCAGTTTCTTTGTTTTACAGGTGTACCTGGAGGACGAGCTCAGGAGGATGGATACTGATGGAAGTCACAAGAGGGCCTGAGTCCACCAGATTTAGTTACAGTTCAATCAAAGTCATGTAATGTCATGCATCATGCACGTCGAATAGTAAAGATTGCATTATGTAATATGTTTAAGTATTTATTATTATAGTTGTATTGTGAATAACCGTTGAGAACATGACATGAGTAAAATAATGCATATATGTTAAATTGAGATTGGGCAATGGTCATATGCTTAAGTTATACTTAAGATGAGTTATTAGTATTGTATACAGTCAGTGAGTCAGAGGCTCAAGGGGATAGGATGGCCTATTCCCTACCGATAGCATTTCTGGATTGGGGATGTCACAGTTCTTTAGCTCAAAGTAATATGTTTCCAACCACGGAGAAGATGGCTATAAGGTTCTTTATATAGGTAGGGCAAGAGCTAGGATTTCCAGTAGCAAAATAGGTTTGAAAACGCATCCAAAATAGTTCACTTACTCATATGTGTTCGAACGCCACTCGAACACGTGCTTTTTGGACGGTTTCCTTCGAACGTATACTCGAATGCACCTCGAACACAAACTCTCTGGAAGGTTTCGTTTGAATACACTGATGAACGAACTAAGCACATGAACTTTTTGCCAAGTTTCGTTCGAACTCAAACATGAACGTGACACTAACCCCACTTGTCCGAACGTTTCAACGAACGTAGCACTAACGTATAACTGATTCTTCATGCACGACTTGCCAAATACCAGTCCAAGTGTACCGAGATCTTGAAGACTCATTACTACCCAATTGAACTTGTTTTATTACGGAAATTTCCAACAAAAATAAAACTAACAATCTCTCATTTTGGCATTTCGTGATAAAACAATACTTAATATAGAGACTACGGTAAAAGACACAAAAAAAATAGCCAACTACCAACCATAACGATGTGACTTATTACAATATGATTCGATCTAATAGCTAACCAAGTAGTCTTGAAATTAAAGTCATCTTAGCAAATAACCTGCTTACCTGAAACATTCACAAAAAAAAATATACCAAGAAAAACACAGGGATTATAAAAAACAGATAAAGATGTGATAAATCTCATGCCTGTACAGACTAATAAGTAGATATCCTACTCCCCCTAAAACGGAGATTGAATGGGACTAAAATGTGTATATTTATTAAGAGAATAATATATCATTTTATACTTGTTGTTTCACTAATCCCTTTAATTTACCATAGTTGTTATATAATATTTTATTTTATGTCTTATATGTTTTTATTGTGTATTTTATTATTTTTGTAGGTAAAATACTGTTGTCGGACCGCGAAGGGTAAAAATAGAATATCAGCCTAGCGTCACGACGCGGAGCGAGAGGGAGTCGCGATGTGTCCAAGAGAAAATTAAAGCCGAGATCAACACACCAGCGTTGCGTTGCAAGACACTTACGCGTCGCGACGCAGAAGAAATTATGTGCCGAAAGTTTCAAGACGAATTCATGCGTTGAAAGGTTGTCAGCATCGCGACGCTGAGCCATTTGGCGTCGTGACACTGACACGAAATTTTGCCTATTTAAGGCATGCCTCATTTCATTTTTCATTTCATACTTTTTTCCTTTAAAAATTCCTCTTAAGGATTTTTGGGGAGAATTGTATCTTGTTTGATTTTCATTTTCTATAATGTATTTTAATTTCAGTAATAAAATTATGCATGTTTTTATTTCAGTTATGAGTAGCTAATTTAGTTCCGCTGGGATAATGGGTGAAGCTTTTATTATTGGAAATTTAGATTAATCTCACTTATAGAACAATATATAAATTATAATCTAATTAAATAATTAATTGAGATTTGGATTAATTATTGACAAACTTTTCCACCGCCTATATAACTGGTTTTATACAATTTTGGCATAATTGAGTACCTAACTGGACTTGTTATAGACAAATGTTATCACCGCCTTTATGGCTGGTTTTATATTTTTGGCATATTTAGTACCTTGGCAGGACTAGTTATTGACAGAAATGACTATCGCTTTTATGGCCGGTTCTATATGTTTTGGCATAGTTAATTCTAGAAGTAAATTAATTGGGTTATAATGATAATTTATATATTATAACAAGTGAAATTTCTAAATATAAAATATTAAAAGTGGATCCCATAACCTCCAGTATTTTATTTTATTATTGTAGTGTAATTCAAAATCTCCAAACAACTTCAAACAAATCAAATCAATTTCTTTTCGCACTAATTATTATTTTACCATACTAAATCTATTCCCAGTGGATCGACCCCAGACTTACCGGGTTATTTTATTACTTCGACACTCTTATACTTGGGAGTAAAGAACCACTTTTTAAGCGTGTCAAGTTTTAACGCCGTTTTCGGGGAATACAATTTAGTAGATAGAATAATTTTCTCTTGCTTTATTTTATTTTATTTTCATTTTATTTTATTTTTCATTTGTAGTTTTTGATTATCTTGTCATTTATTTCCTTTTTGTAAATATTGTATTTGTTTTGTTTTATTTTTGTTTAGATTGCATGAGAAACTGGTCTCGATCATCCAGCAGAAGATTAAACAGAGATTCTTCATCACTTTCATCATCAGTCAAAATTGGCCAATCCACTTGCCCGAGTTGAAAATCCAGTAGATCAGGAAGAAAACGATTCTCAGCATGGCGATCTTAATCATTCAAGGACACTCAGAGAATTCGTGAATCCTACCAGGACAGGATCACCATCTTGCATTGTTTTCCCACTTGATGCATCACATTTCAATTTCAAACCAGGTATCATCCATCTTTTACCCACATTCCATGATCTTGAATCAGAAAAATCCTTATAAGCACTTGAGGGAATTCAAAGAGGTACGTAATACTTGCACATATCAAAATTACAGCATGAATATAATTCGACTTAAGTTTTTCCCCTTTTCTTTAAAGGATAAAGTTAAAATTTGGCTGCAAAACCTTAGGTCGAGATCGATTAGAACATGTGATGATTTGCAAGAACTATTTCTGAAAAAAAAAATTCCCCCTCACATGACAAATTCCTTTAAGAGAAGAATCACAACTTTCATACAAGAGTCGGGGGAAAACACTTTACCAATATTGGGAGATATTTAAAGAGATGTTGAATATTTATCTACATCACATGGTTTGAAACATGGAGACTGGTTGCCTATTTCTACGAGGGGTTAACACCCCAAAGTAGACAAGTAGTGGAAATGATGTGTAATGGTGAGATTAGGGATAAAATTCCCGAAGAAGCACTAGATTACATAGAATACATAGCAGAGAATGCACAACTCTGGGACAGAGTTGACACTTATGAGTCGTCTGTCAATCCACAACCATCTAGTAGAAGTATCTCTAACTAAAAAAGTTGAGGCACTAGAAATAAGGAAGAGTTATCATCTTAAATTTGTTCAAGAAATCATATGTCAAATCTGTAATTCAAATGAACATGTCACATAAGTTTGCCCAACTTTGCCAGCCTTACAAGAATGTCTCCATGACCAAGTCAGTTCCATAAACACTTTCAACAGACCAAATCCAAACCCATACTCCCAAACTTACAATTCTGGTTGGAAAAACCACCCAAACTTCAGTTGGAGGAATGATAATCAAGCACAACCATCGTAACAACCTCCCCAAGTATACCAGAATTTCAGAAATTCCAGAATTATGAACCATATGTCCCACCACCTAGGAAAACCCTTGAGGATACCTTGCAAACATTCATTGAGAAACAATAACCAAAGTGTGCAAACATTAATTGATCTGAAAGATACCTTTTCCAAAATCACATCTGCTTTGACCATTCATGAGAAATGTAAGTTTCCTGCACAACCACAACCGAATCCCAAGAGTCATCAAAACCCTCACGAAGGTAGTTCTGGTAGTCAACACACAGACCAAGTCAAATCTATTATTACTCTTCGCAGTGGTAAGGACATTCCCGGACCTATTCTTGAACCCCAGAAAGAGAAATCAGATTCAAAACGTAAAGTCGAAGTTGATGAACCATTACCTACCATTAATGATAATGACTTGTCACATGCACCTTCATTTCCCCAAGCATTAAAAATAAATAAATTGACTCATTCCTCAGATATTTATGAAATATTCAAACAAGTAAAAGTCAATATTTCTTTGTTAGATGACATCCAACAGATACCGTCATATGCCAAATTTCTGAAAGTGTAACGACCGACAATCTCGACTACAATTACGATGTGAGATGAGTGATTACATAATATAAAATTATGGTTGGACACATATACACTCCTGAAATGACTCTGGGAACAGTCGGTAAACTCCTCGAAATTCGGATACGAAATTGTACGATGTTCCACTTCGGACAGCCCATGATATTTGGGCCATAACTTTCTCATACGAACTTAGATTTTTACAAAGTTTATATCATCGGAAAGCTGAGATCGCGATCTACAACTTCCACGTTGAATAGTTTTCCAAATTCGAACCAAAAATAGGCTGAAAATATAGATAAAAATCTGGGTGAATAGTGCTCAGACCTATCTAGAGAAATCTCTAAATTTCTCAAAGTTTCTAAACATTTCTTCAAAAATGCTAATTACAAATGGCCCATAGTATAAAATAAGGATATTATTCCCACATCCCTAAATTTAATTTTGTAGAGAAAGAGAGAGAGAGAGAGAGAGAGAGACGTGAGGATGAGAGAAAGGATAAGAAGAAAAAAAGAAAAAAAGAAAGAGGGAATGAGGAAGAAGAAGCAATGAAGAGAAGGCAAATACCAAATCTCTATAAAAATAAGAAGAAGCTTGGCAACCTTTGAGAGCTTGGGGAGTGAAGGAAATCAAGAGAGAAGGTAAAAAATCTTGACCCAGATTTTAAGTTATGGAATTTTGATAAAATAATATTATGGTGATTTTATTGGCATGCTAGTAATTGCATTGAGGTAGATAGCAAACTAAGAAATTGGTTTTATTGAAGGATGTTCAAGAATTAAGAAATCTTAGGTAATGAATTTAAGTTAAGATTTATGAGATAAATGATGTTAAGGTAATAGTATTTTGGAGTATGAAGAATGAATGTGGTAGTTTAAGGAGTTGTTTGTGCAAAAGTGTTAGTGTAGAAGTGTTGCAAGTGTATTTGGAGCAAGTTTGACTTGGAAGAGTTAATATTAGGTCCTAAAACAGGCCTAGCATCGTGACACGTTCTGGAAAAACTGTCCCAGTTTGATTCTGTGTCGTGAGCATCGCGCCGCGAGCAAAAGCAGCTCTTTGTCTCGACCTTCTCGAGTTCGCGTCGTGACACATAAATCTTGGTGTTGCGACGCGTGATCATTTTCTAGGATAATGTTTTTTACCAATTCAGTTTCGACTCCGGATATTAGAGACCACCTGAAAGACTTCTTATCATCTTATATACACGTAAATTACTATGACATAAACGAAAAACCCATGTTGCAACGATAGTTTCGAAGTATATTCTACGATATGTATTCTAATTAAGTTGCCCATTAAAGGTTATTGCAGGAACCATAAATTCATTCGGCGAAGTGAAGTTATGCTAGCAGGACTTCAAATCAGTGAGTGGACCTTGCTTTTCAAAGTTGATTTTACTTATATGTTTTGATACCAGACTTACTTTTTAAGCAGTTAGGGCGTTAGTCAGATTTTTCTTAGATGTTTTAAAGAAGACCAGATTTCTAAAAGATAAGTTTCGTTACATGATAAGTTTTTTTTTGAAAGAATGTTTTAGAACTTGAGTCTTATGTTTTTTTGAGGCATGGGGGAAAACCCCCCTCAGTATGTAACCTGCCACATATATGGAATTGACAGACTCAGAGATCATGTGCACACGCAGTTTAGGACTAGGGATGACGGATGTCCATAGATCCTAGATTCAGAGCCTGGAGGGTAGCATAGATACGCACCCCCGGTTCTAGTTCAGTGGCTTGGGGGACGGCGATACGTAACGCCCTAAGTCCACTAGTTTCAGGGACAGGTAGTGGCATACTTTGGGGGACGACGATACGTAACGCCCCAATGTCATGGATTTGTAATCTTGGCTCTAGTTAGGCGTGTGGGGGGCGACGAACGTAACGCCCCAATGCGTCAAGTTTTTTCAAAGACAAATTTCCAGTGACAGATTTTCAGAGATACAATTTTCAAAAACGAAAGTTTTATAAAAAAGTTTTAGAAAGAAAGTTTAGTTTTACAGAAAGACTCCGAGTTTCGCAGATAGGAAAGCTTTTTAGAAAAGTTTTATAGATAAATTGTGTTTCCAAATAAGGAAAGAATTTTCAGAAAATATGGTTTTCTGGTGACATTTTGGTTTTAGAACCAATAATTTTCATAAAACCATATCATTTTTTGTTTTAATTGTCCACTCACTTAAATCGTTCAAATAATCTAACGTTCCCACTCCTAATTTCTCTGTTTTGCAGGCTATTTGGAGGACTAGCTTGGGAGGATGGATATTGATTGCAGTCACTAGGGTATAGATTCCACCAGGTCAAGTCAAAGAGAGAGAGTCCCATCAGAGTTAAAGAGTAGTCATTGGTATTGTGTCGGTCATTGTATAAAGTTAAAATATCTATCAATAAAGTTATAAAAGCAAGTGTTATTGTGTCTTCTATTATTAATATTGAGTTTGCATTTCATGTTTTCGAGTTTGGCAACGCTCCCATATATAATATTCTGATTGAGAAAAGAGTAGTGTTGTTCGTAGTTAGAAAGTCAGAGGCTAAGGGGGATATTACGGTCTATTCCCTATCGGTAGCATCTCCCGGATTGGGGATGTTACAAATATAGTATCAGAGCATGGTCTAGGGAGTCAGTGACTGCAGTGGGTAGAGTTGGGGCCTTGTATACGTAATATACGGGGTACTAGTATACGAGGCACTACCTCTCCAATATCCGATCCTCGAGTACGTCCTCAAGCTCTATAGACATGTCAGTAAGAAATTTCCAAGCTTTTCGAATATTTTCTCTCATAATAGCAACCATACTCTTTTTCCCAAGTTGAGAAACCTTTTGTAGTTATCTTGGTGGAATATCAAAAGCTTAAAATAAGCTACGAGAATAGATAGTAAAGTTCTAAGGATACCCACCCAGGAAAGTAGAAAGATGAAGAGAAAGTTAGAAAAAGAAAAGTAAAGGATAAAGTACATAAGCTTAAGGTAATTAGAGACAGTAAGGGGTGGAGATATAGAATCAGATAGATAAATAATCAAAGTAGAATAAGCTCGATGCAAGAGTAATATGTCAAGTAAATCTAAGTAGGGTTCTTTCCCTTCTCGAAAGATCATTTTTCTTCCTGGTAAGACTTTTTTCCTCATCATAAAATTCCATGAAATAGACCCAATAGTTTCAAGTACCTCAAATAGAAAGCAAGTTTCAAGAGTAACGAAGGATAGTCGGAAGAATAAGAGAAATAGGAAATCAAAATTAAATATGGGAGTTCCAATAGGCAAGAGATACCAATAAGTGTGTGGAGATTTTAGATCCCCAAACTCAGGCTCGTAGGAAAATAAATGAATACCGTAAACAGAAATGACTAATTCTTGTACTCTAAGAATTCGATAGATAAGGTTCTAATATGCCTAGATTTTCACCTCTCAGAGACTTTAGTCAAGGAAACGGTCCTGACGGAGTCTATCTCATACCTACCCTACATGAGTAATGGACTCTACTAGGACATAGTGTATCAGAACAATGATGCCGACACCCGTTAAGATACAAGATGATCATCCCATCATTTGCCAACTAGATAAAGGTAACCGTAAGAGAGCCTAGTACCCGTGACACTGTATTCTGAGGCGGGGATAGCAGACCTCGAGGGATGGTTTAACCAGAAAGGAACCAAGAAGGTTCTTAAGGATAGAATAGGAAAAACTCAACACAAGTTAATATGGGAAAGTTTGCAGTACCAGTGAGAACCAATAGATCATACCAATACTGATAGAGACCTGTGTAAGTTTAAAGAAACAGACCCAATAGATTGAAGGTACTCAGAAGTTAACAGGATTATTAGCACAAACAAGTAAGAGTAAATGGTATAATTGTAGCCTATAGCAAGAGCATAGAGTAAAAGTTTAGAAAAAGCCCAGAAAATGGACCAGCACTAGCCTCAGATGCTCAGTCTAGAACCAAGAGATAGGGTAAGAAGATATATAGGAGGAAGCAAAAGTAGCAAGAGAGTTTAGTGTATATATAATGACAGAAATAACGTAACTTGAAGGCAAAAATGTAAAAGCGAAAACCTCATAATAGGTAATGATGGTTGAGGAATCTTAAGACATGATATAGTCGAAGTGGTTTCTCAATGGAACAAATAGTAATTTTCCCTTTTAGTAGCCCCAAACTCTAAGTAAGCTTATGGACACTTAACCAGACCGTCACTAAGCTTATGAAAATAATAGAAATGGAGGTTCACAGATCTCTATAGAATGTATACTCACATCTTTACTTAGAGCTCAGTAAGGAGAAGAACTAATGAAGAAGTTGTTAGGGTTAGTGCTCGGAGTGCCAATCCGGATCGTATTTATATCTGATTCATAAATACGAGCAATTCCATTTTCCATAATATTACTTATTTAATGGTAGCACATTTTGTCTTTTATACACTTAATCGATCTAATTACGATTAGATATCTGATTATGATTAGATCAAAACTAAATCTGGTTTAGTGATACGTGTATATTAGACAAAGACCCTAGGATTTACAATATAGTGCGCAGTTACAATGTAGTTTGTAATTGATATTGGAAAGCGCACTATAAGATGTATATCCTTAAATAAAGTTCATGGTCAAGATTTACTAACACAGGTCGGTTAGTAAATCCGCACTGAGACCAGTACATGTCGTATATCGTGACTTGGTCCGATGGTTTATCCCAGTGAACCATGAGTCTCGGGAGACTCGTATAGACATGTAGGGTTTATTTGATAAGACATTGAACGACTCACTGAAGATTTCCTAATAGATGGTATACCAACGTCAATAGGAATCTTCTCGAGTTGAGCGAGCATAGTGGTCCTTCGACTTGAGATACCACAGTGGGATATATGAGTTATCCTCCACACTTTGATGGCAGTCACGCACCAATCTATAAAAAAATTATGCAGCAGCCAAAAAACATAAAATTTAGTGGTCCTTCGACTTGAGATACCACAGTGGGATATATGAGTTATCCTCCACACTTTGATGGCAGTCAGTCACCAATCTATAAAAAAATTATGCAGCAGCCAAAAAACATAAAAATTAGAGACAGAGACTCACATCAATAATCACTCAACTCAACACCCTATTGATTCAGAATTTCATATTCACATTCAAAAGTTATGTAGCAGCCAAAAAATATGAAACTTGCAGGCAGGGACTCACATCAAAAATCAGTCAAGTCAACACCCATTTGATTCACAAATCACACTCAAAAACTACTCACACCCAATTGATTCATAATTTCATATTCACACTCAAAAATTATGCAGCAGCCAAAAACATGAAACTTGCAGGCAATGACTCACATCAACAATCAATCAAAAACTACTCACATCCAATTGATTCATACTAAAAAACTAATCAAATAACTGAACATAATATTGAATGAAAGGCGAGGAGTACTCATATCAACAATCAGTTTTTGGCTGGGGAACCTGTGGCGGTGAAGATGGTGGATGCGGTCTGCGGCTGGTCGTTGACAAGCTAAGAGAGTGAGAGGTGAGGCGCCGGCCAAGGTGAGTGAGGAGAGTCGAGAGCGCGTGAGTCGTGACCGTGGAGAAGTGAAGAAGAACTAAGTGAAGAACTGAAGAAGATTGAAGAAGATGAACTGAAGAAGTGAGTGATGAACTGATGAAGAACTGAAGAACTGTGATTTTGCGTTTTGAGAGGTAGTGGGTTAGGGATTTTGTTGGACAATTATGACCCATAGCATCACTATTTGTAAAAGACATGGTGATCTTTGTACAAATTAACTATGTGACAAAGGAAATTGCTCTTTTATCATTTTGTAATTGGATTACTTGGATATATAAATGATAAAAGTACATATGATTAGTACCGGATTAATAAGATATGAGACAATATTAATCCACGAAAGGTTTAATCATTAAATATCTATAGTCGTAGTATTATCGAGACTGGACATCGATAATGCGGAATAGACTAGTATCACACTTGTGCGCGTTATGGAAGCTTAACGACATAGTTCTCATATATTTAAGTATTGGATACTTATGCAAGTGTGATAGGAGGTTCTGTTAGCCGTTGGACCGGGAACAACTTCGCTCTGGATAGACCCATCGGAATCTCATTGGTAGTATGACTATGTGTCTATGGGAATCCGAATCAGGCTAGGTGTATATGGTCTTAACCTGAGACTTGTATCGTTAATACTTGCGACAATCAGTATACTTTGGTTTTGGTCATCCGGAGCTTTAACATGTTCTGTGTACGCCTCTTCTGGGTATACTGAGAATCGTAGTGCATTGGGTGTGATGTCAAGATGGAAGTATTACTTCAGTCATATAGAGATGATGATCACGTAGGATACAGAATTAATACTTTTAAATGCTGCAGCTATCGGGATAGTATGACTAGGTCATGATTATCCGATTACAGAGACTAGTTGCTAGTGATCCGATATGTGCTTCGTACGGGGAAGACACAATTCCAGCCCTAGGTCTAGCATGTAACATTTGATACTGGATCGTAATACGCAATATACTATATACTATGCCTGATAAAGATTATATATTCCTCGTTGAATATTTCTGGAGAGTTGGGTAGGCACGGTGCTTTGCTACAAGCCAACTATATCTTGTAAATCGGTAAGAACGTGGTACCGGGTACGCACGTATTCGGATAGTCCGATGACCGTATTTACTACCAACATATCCAGGGATCTTTTGGGTCGCTTCCCGAAGATTCACTGATGACATTTGACTCGAACAGAATTAATCTGGGATTAATTATGAGAAAGAAAATTAACTGGGATTAATTACGGTAATAATTAATCTAAGATTAATTAACATAGAAAATAAATCTAGGATTAATTTCGTCATGAATTAATCTGGGAATAATTCGTGAAGAAGAGAGAACGCGATTAATTTGGAATTAATCGGCAAAGTAAATTTTATAGTTAAATTGGATTTTTCTATTTCATTTATTTATTTGGGCTAAAATAATATATTAGATATATTAATTGAAATTGGATTTCAATGCGGAATTAAATTGGATTTTAATTCTAACGAACGAATTAATTCCAATTAATTCGTAAGCGACTTCCATAATAATTTTGCGAGACATATTATTTAATTAAATTAGATTTAATTACGTCGCGACAGAAAATTCATTTAGTCGGATTAAATAAAACCGGGCCCAAACTGTGTTGTGTGAACCAACTTGAATTTTGAATTCAAAGTGGTTGGACCCATTAACTTACATCAACTTGACACTTGACTCACATCACTAGTCATTTGTTGATGTAAGTGGTTGGATGCATTTAATGCATTCTTCCAACACACTTAACTTTTGTTTTTTGGAAAATATAAAAGGAAAGTTGTTTCTGGAAAACAAAAAGTTTTGTTAGACATTATTATTCACTCTCTCCCTCACATTTTCTCTCTTCGCCGAAAATGGTATCCTTGGAGGAGAAAATTTTTTCTTTCATTTTTGTTATTGCTAGCACATAAGGAGTCAACTTAAGGTGATAGGGAAACTCACCAAAGTGTTGAAAACACTCTACAAAGGCTTGGAGCTTCTTCAACATCCATAAAAGTTTTGAACTTCCACCAACCAATGTAAGTTTTTCCGCAACTTTCTTTGGTAATTTTCACACACGAATCATGCTTAGAGATCCCGTGGCATGTCTAGGACACTAACAATGGTATCAGAGCGAGATCTAAGCTTGATTTGAACCTATGGTTTATATACTTTAATTTGTGATTTTTTGCTTGGAGCTTATAATTTTCCTAATTGGTTGTTTGGTTATGGTTAGATGATGATAACTTGGAGTTATGCATGATTGGATTTGTGAAATTTGATTGGATCAAAGTTTCCCCAATTTTATCACCTTGGCCGAATTCACCCTAGAAATTGCTCATGATTAATTTTTGAAATTTGACAATTAGATATGTTAATTTGCATGAAATGAATATTGATTGTTGATTTAATTGGATTGAAATCAAAATTGGGTGTTATTTTCATGCCTTTGTCGTGAGTATACATCATGTTGTAATGAATTATTTTGCTTCAATTTGTGTTGGACATGAATTGAATGATTAAGCATGATTAATTGATTGATTGTGGTAATTGCACTTTAATTAAATTAATATGTAATTTGGAATAATGTGTTAATTTAATTTGTTGTAATTGGGCTAAATGGGCTTGGTTGGGCCAAGTTTGGTTTTGGTCAATTGGATTGGATCCAATTGGGCCTTAAACCAT